>PVKE010005328.1:0-36359 GCA_004027555.1 Craseonycteris thonglongyai
ATGATGTGCAACTATGGAGACTGCTCTGGGCCCTCTCCCTTCTGTCTCTGTCTGTATCTCTCCGTCAAAAACAATAAAAATAAATCTTTAAAAAAAAAAAGAAAGTAGCCAACATTTTCTGACCTTTACTCAAAGTTATGTTAGGTGTGGCTGGGAAAGAAAAAAAAAAAAAAAGAAGAAAGTTCAGCAATAAAAGAAGACAGAGTAATGGTAGGAGGTAGGAAACTGAACCCTTCTGTGGGATACCTTCTGAATTTTTTTATGTCCTACCTACGCCTACCTAGAAATTCTGACTTAATTGGTCTGGGGTAGAGCCCAGGCATCATTACTTTTTCAGGCTCCCCAGAGTTCAGAGGCAAGACAGAGAAATGCTAGGTTATAATATTTCTTGTAAAAATCCAAACAAATACTGAATAATTTGCCAAATTATTCAAGTGTAATGCAAGCATATCTGCTTTGAGAAGGGTGTGCTCTCCCCAGGCCTATAGCAAAAGGCTTTCCTGTCCTACCTAGAGCAGGGATATTGTTTGGTCTAATAAGAACTGGGAGGTGTGGTGAGGGATAATCAATCTATTATTTTACAAAGCAGAAAATGAAGTAGAAGTCACAAAAATTTCTATCCAGGCCAGTCAGACATTAATCAAACCAAGAGTACACCTCCTTTCTTCACTCTGTAATACTCAAAAGCTTGCAGAAATTTCCTCTGATAATTACTTGATGAATAGAGGTATTTGCTTTGCTAATAATTCAGGAGTTTTTTTTGTTTGTTTGTTTGTTTTATTTTGTTTTAATAAGGGACTATCTAAACTAGCATACTGACACATAGAGGAGGGAAATGATATAATACTTTCACCTACATAACACTTCACCTGCAAAACACCTTACAGAAAACTAGTTAATGTTGCAGCAACAAAGGAAGAGCTGATTCTATTAAAACAAGTGAACTTCCAAGAGCTCTTGTGTTTTTGCCTTTTTATTTTTTAGGCATTAACAATGAGCACTAGTAGCAAAAATCCTTCCTTTTGTAGTCCTAAGAAATTGATCCAAATTTTATCTTTCATCATCAAGTCTATATCCATACCCTACTTTGGATCCAGTCTATTATGGAACTGGTACATTGCAATAGGAGCAGACTCTGTTTCCAACTCTCTAGTGCCCCAGTCTGCATCCTCCAGTATCTGGGTAAGATATTCAGCAAGTGATGTCCAGTGCATTATTTAGCTGGTATACAAGGGCTGATGGGAAAATATCCAGCCATGTAATATGAAAAATAGAGGTATTTAAGGCTATTTTTTTTTCCCAGACAGCCCTCATATTTAGTATAAACTGCAAGCAAAACTGCCTAGAACCCCTAGAAAGGCCACATGTCTATAGATATTTTTTAAAGAAAATGTAACTTAAGGGTGAAAACAGCTCCGGAGCTGAAAGCTGAGAAGCCAGTTCCATTTTGGTACTCTCACCTACATTTAAAGCATTTATTTTTGTAACTGTAAAAAAGGTAGTCTGTGGAAAGCGCACACCATGTGAATGTGACTTTTCGTGTTATGTACGTTTAAAGTCATTATGTTTAAACAAGTTCAAAATAGGGTTATCAGTTTTCCATGTCTTTTTGTATGCGAATGCATCAAAAGAGGTAAATTTAAAGAGGACTTTTTAAAACTGTTGGTTGAATTTAGAAATTTTCAAGTGAATCAAGCAAGTAATATATATTCAATATCCATTTGCCTTCTTGTGTTCATTTGAGATCCTTTATATAAAACTAAAGGGAGAGATATGAGGCAGAGCAAAGAAAGAGAAGGAAGAGAAATGAGAGGGAGAGAGATACCGTAGAACGAGAAAGAAAGAAAATGTGAGAAAACTTCCCTAAAATTGTGGGGGTATTAGCCAGGGGAGAGGGGGCGAGGAAGTTCGTCAATTACATTCACCAGACGCTGCCCACCAAAGCCGTCAGGTGCCCATTCACCAGGACAATGCTGGTTTCAGGGTGGCCAAGGCAGGGGAGGGCCAGGTTAAGGATGCCCTGGGGGAAGAAGACAGAATAGGCAGGGCTGCGGCTGACCTCGGGCCAGTCTCCGCCCCCCAGAACACCCGATTGGGATGGATCACCTTCGGATTGATTTTCCCTGTAAACTGTTTCCAGCGACTCAGCCCGGTCCTCTTCCTAGAGAAGGATCTTTCCGGAGGCGCCAGCAGCATTTTCCAGGTTAAGGTAGGCACCTCGACCGAAGCACAGACAACCGCTCTTTTGCCTAACCTGCTTCCGGGTCTCCCTGGGAGTTGTAGTTCCTTCGCCAGGAAGGAAGGCAGGTGCGAGGCTTCTACAAACCACCACTCCCAGGAATCTTTGCGTAGGCGGAACACGTTAGCTCTGTTACTGATGGCAACGGCAGCGTTCCCTCGGCCTCACTTTCACCAGAGCTCGATTTGAGATTACTTTTGCCTTTGACTGGCGCCCGATGATGACGCAATGCTTCCTAATTGGATCTGCACGGGAGGCGGTGGTTTAGGGGCCCGAGAATCCTGCAATCTGTGCACGTTGTAGCTAACTGTGAGGAGTTTGAGGGTTCTGAGGCCACAAAATTTTGGAGATTTGTAGGTATGTGCCCCCTTTCCCTGTTGGTGTGGGTGCTGCTGCGGGTGGATGAGTTGCGTCGCTCCCAGGCATATCCTGGTTGTGTTGCTGTAACTGTAATTGTACTTCCGCCATGTCTCTCCTTTTTTGGGTCTCCTGGTACTTCTGTAAGTCCAGATTCTCCCAAATCATGTGCGCTTCAGAGGACAGGGTCTAAGGCTGGAGCCTCGAGATAGATGTAATAACTTATCTACTAATAAAACTGGGCCGAACCCCATTGGCAAGAATTCCACGGGGTATGTAGTACCAGCTGTAGAAGTGGTGGTATTGGTAAAATGCCGGCATATCCAGTGATATTTTGCAAATGATCTGCCATGCCTGGTTAACCAAGTTTTGTACTGTATTTTAAGAAGTGGAGCTTAGGATTTTCTGAATAATAATTAACAAAAGTAATTGATAATGTTTTCTCATTTTACTTCTCCTGTACATCTATGGAAGTTAGAAAGGATATCTTAATTCATTTTCTTTTGTCATATATTTTTTTCCCAAATTATAAAAGTAATGCTAAATTGCTTATGAATTATATGTATGTTCCACACATTTTCTCACCTCTATTTGGACACCATGTAAGAACAGATTGAAAAATAATTCCACCTCTCAGAGATAATGTTTATATTTTGATGTATTATATTCTTCCGTACGTTTTAATAAACAACAAAATGCTGTTTGGGAACCGATTTTCTTCATTTAAGTACATATTAGACAAAATTGCTATGTTGCCTAGTAGTCTCTCAAATTTGACAAAGAAAAAAAATCCATCAAATTAATAATCAGTATTTTCTAAGCAATGTGACCATTCCTTGTACATATTTTCAAGGCTCACAGTAAGCTTTGGCTTCACAGTGCTCTTTCCATGATTGGTCTTTAAATCCGTCCTTTCATTTGTCTATTTTTCATCTGATCAGACAAAAATTCCATGACTGAATTTAAATGTGGTTGATGTCATCATATTGCTGTGGGGTTTTAGGGAAGATATCTTATTCTCTTTTGTCTTTTCCCATTTCCCTATTCCTGATATCTAAAAAATATTCTAGCCTGGAAGTAGTAATAAACATGCTATCATCTATTTTTTTATGGATTGATTTCTTTGCAAAATGTTTAGCCTTTAGATGTCATGGAACTTCTTCCTAACTTGATGTTCTTTTCTTATCAGCACCTAGAGGAATCCCTTAGGATGAAGCTGTGTCTTACCAAGGTAGTTAATGGCTGTCGCCTAGGAAAAATAAAAACCCTAGGCAAAAAGGAGAACCACACCATGGACATTCCAGGATGCCTTCTGTACACCAAGACTGGCTCCGCCCCACACCTCACCCATCACACACTGCGTAATATCCATGGCGTTCCAGCCATGGCTCAGCTTACACTGTCATCACTGTAAGTATTTAGACCCAACCATTCAAGTGTCAACTCTGTCATCTTAGTTACTTGCATAAGGTGTGGTAAAGTGAAAGACTTTTTTTTTTCTTACATGTACAAAATTTGTAGCTTTTTAGAATGAAATGAGAGGAAATACATCAAATATTATACATAATCTGGTCCTAATCTGGAAGCCATGGGCCAGACCTGCATGTGAGAGCTGCTTCACTTTTCCTCTGAACCCAAGGTCCCATACTGCCTTTATTGCCACTGCTCCAGGGGCAGCAGGGCAGGAAATGCCCAATAAGAGCTAAACTTGGAGCCTAGGAGCTGTCTTCACGCACTAGCCTCTTGTTTTCTGTCTCTGTACATGTACTTACCACCACTACTTATGGAAACAGAACTAATGGAGTTAGATCATTTTGTGTAATGTACATATTAACTTTATCCTTAATTAAAGAAGCTGCAATATGATGAAACAACTGCAGTATTATGTTAGTAACTCATTTTAAAGGGCCAGAAGAAGAAAAGCTAGATATTTGGAAGCAGTTATACTTTGCCAGTTTCTCCTAGAGAACCCCTTACAAATTGAAGACCTTTACTCTGGCTAATTAACACAGCCTAGTGAGTTGGGACTCTTGAATAATGGTGTATTTGTTGTTTTCAATTTTCTGTCACATAGCTTGTTTGAGTGAGAGGAGGGCTTCAGTTGTCGTACAGAATATGTGTAGAATGGTTCATTATGTATTTTTCTATTTTTCTTACAGGGCAGAACATCATGAAGTCTTGGCAGAATATAAGGAAGGAGTTGGAAAGTTTATAGGTAAACATTAATGAAGTTATTTGTGTGTTCCTTGTGATGTATTAATATTAATTTGAACTTTGGAGGTACTGTTTATTCTTTGATGTTTCACTCATACATTCACTTATTTATTTATTTAATAAGCATGTATTGAGCATCTAAGAGCCAGACATTGAGGATTCAAAGATGAGTAAGAAGCATTTTCAGCCCTCCTGTAACTCAGAGCCTAGTTGGGATAAAGATGAGCAGGTAATTCTAGTAGAGTGTCATGACTGCATTTTCAGGGTTAAGGATATGTACATATATCATGAAAGCCAGGAGAAGCACATGACCTGCTGTAGGGTACACGTGGAAGGATGTCAGAATAAAGGAAGGATTTTTGAGAGAGAAGATAAGGGAGCATCTTAGCTGGGTCAAGGAAGAGTAGGAGTTAGTTAGGTCAGGAGGTGGGTGCAATAGTAGTGGTAGACAGGTGTGGGCAGACACTTCAAGCATAGAACAAAGACCCAGAGGTGAGATACTGCATGGCACATGCCTATGATCCAAAGCAATATTGTCATGCTTGAGCAGGATTATATACTGCGATATTCTGTTATGTTACTTGTAATAGTATCTTTTGTTCCAGAAACAGGATTTTAAATGCAAGTGTATGTGTTTGTTTATTATATAGGAAAAAGTTAGCAGTGACAACTACAGAACCAATTCTTCTGTAGACCACCTTCCTCTGAAGCTTTTCTCCAATGTCTAAGACTTACTTAAGTGAACGAAAACCCTGTTTCCATTCGTTACTCAGCCCTCTGCTTCAGAGGGAAACTGCATGGTGACTTGGTTGTCACAAGGCTCTGTATTTCAATAGAGGAATTTATATAATAGACCGGTTTTAATTAGCAGCTTTAAAGTGTACAAGCATATAATTAAGTGAAAATAGCTAATATAAGCTTTCTATAGATAATTGTCATAATTGAAATTGTGGAAAATGAGGTGAACTGCAGAGTTTTGTTTTTTTGTTTTTGCCTTTTTATTTTTTCAGTGAAATCCTAATTATTTTCTCTTACGAAATTTTTTTCTTAATGAAAATATGAAATTTAAGCACATATAGTTTACTAAACATTTAGGGAGGGGAATTATTTTTAGACAATTACCTTTTGACTAAAGGATCTCAAGAAACTGTCATCTTGAGTCAGTGAAACCTACTGAAAATGAGATCTATTTACAGTATCCTATAGCTTTCCTATAATTCTGCCTATATAGACCCATGGTGAGGGACGACTTTATTATTAATGAGATTACCTTTTGACTGTATCATTTCATCTTTCCAGGAGCTAGCTCCTTTTGGATAGTACCTAGAATGAACATATTTGATATTAAATTCTTCAAAGCAAATTGAGTAGAGTCAATATGTTATGAAACACTTTCATTGTATTTTATACTTTAAGGTATACATTTCCTTTGTGGCAACTCATTGTCATTAGAAATGAACCTTTACATTTAATTTTTCTTTTAGGTTAGTAGTTTTCAAAGTAAGTTTTTCATGCATGTTGTTGACAGGCCTCCTATAATTCTTAGTGTTGCTTTATCTCGCAGTACACATTATGAAGCAGCTCTGTTACTACACAGAGTAATTATTGATGTGCTTTCAAAGTTTCTTTCTTATGTTTGTACAGGCATGCCAGAATTGCTCTTGTACTGTTCTCTGCACGATCCAGTCAGCTCCTACCCAGCTGGTTATGTAACAAACAAGGTGTGTTCTCAGGAGGACCTCCAAGGCTGCAACTTTGTCTTGGGAAGTCAGCCTACTGTATCCCTCAGATGCTAGGATCCCACTGCCTGGGATGCTGGCCCATTCCTGACCCCTTTATGTCTTCTTGTTACTTGTATGAATGCAGTGGGATGGTAGTTTATAGGAGTTAGAGTAGGTCTGCCTGAGGACAGGGTTAAAGTAAAGAATATATCCTCAGCTTTTTCATTGTTGCAAGAAAATTGGGGCTGAAAAAGGGTCAACTACATTCCAAAAAAAGAAATTGCTGTTATGATAGAAAACATTAGTCTTTTGATACCATGCTTTATTTGCAGTTTTAACCTCAGGAAGAGTGGGGAAAGTTGCTGATGAGTATTACCACATGTATAAAATTATATATAGTAGAACCTCAGTGTAACACTGGAAAAGCTTGGTCCACAGCCAAGGGTTTTTGGCTAGTGAAGAACAGTATCAAAAGGACTTCACTAAAAGTTTTCACCTGAGACATAGCCTCATTGCATTGTCTCTGAGGACAGCATTGTGACAAGGCCTCAGGATATACTGCTACTCTACAAATGTGTTTACTTTTCCTGTGCCCACTTTATTGATGTCAAGAATATCTTAATCTTAGCTAAGATTACTATTTTAAATTACCCTTCTGCTTTAAGCTTTTTATTTTGTAATTTGATTTTAAAAGAAAATATTTTAATGTCAGTGATCTACCCCGTTTATAAGGGGAGAGGATTTACTTAAACTGTTCTGATGCCAGAATAAAAAAAACTGTATGTGGCCTCCCCGAACCTTGTTAATCTCTTCTAAGAAGAGAGAAGCTGTAGAAGCAGTAACCAAAGGAACACAGAGATTCTTGTGGCTATAGGATTTATGTCTTAGCACAAAATTCTGTATCTAACTCAATTTGGTAAATACTTAATATGTGCAGCCTTAGACTGCTTTGGGGCACAAACATGATTTGGAATTCTGTAGTAAGACAAATATACAATGGGGTGATAAGCGCTTTGCTATGAAAGAAAAAAGTACAAATTTTGAAAGAACTTAGAAGAATGAGTGATTAATAACTCCTGGGAAAGTTTGGGGAACACATTAGAATAGATGACATTTGAACTATACTCTTGAAAGATGTATAGTATTTTACCAGGCAAAGAAGTAGGGGAAAGGCATTTTAATCAAAAGGAACAGTGTGATCAAAGATAGAAGAATCATTCTGCAATGTATTCGGGAACAGCGTGGGTGGAGTGGTATGAGAGAGAATTGAAGATGGCTTCTAGAAAAGTATAATGAAGAATTCTTGGGGGGCAAGCTTAGAAGTTGGCTTGTGTGACCTTTGAAGGATTCTCTATGAGATACAAGGTTCTTAGAGAATTTGGAGTATAGTATAGGAAACTTTTATTCATCATATCTAGGATATTGAATTGCTAACTTAAGTTGTAAAGAATTAAATTCAGAATTGCTTTATCATTTTATTATTTTCTTTTTATTTGCTTTTTACTCTTGCTTATTCCTTATCATCTTATTCCGTGGCAGTCTGTGTCTGTATGGGGTGTTGGAGGACGAGTGGAAATGACTGCTTCCAAGTTCATGGCAATTCAGCAGGCCCTTCAGCCAGACTGGTTCCAGTGCCTGTCAGATGGAGAAGCATCTTGTGTAGAAGCAACTTCCAGAAAAAGAGTCAAAAAGTCTGTTGACCGAACACTTTTATTCCTGGATAGTTGTTTGAAGTTACAGGAAGAGTCAGAGGTGAGGTTGTACATCTTACCACTCTTTTCTCTTTACAACTCCTGTTAACACTCGTTTTTGTTTAAAACTCTCATTAATTTATATTCTGTGATACTGCCTTTTTTCCTCCTCCTACTTCTCTGCTCCTCACTTCTTGATCTCTTTTACTGTCTCCTGGGTTTTTCCTGAACCATCAAGTATTATTGCTGTCTAGGTTTCTGTCTTAGGCTCTCCTTTAATCCCACTGTCTATGTTCTCCATAGACAGTCACCTCTTAGTTTTTATTGCCGATTGGTTCTAAAATTGTAGATATAATTGAGATCACTCTGCTTAGCTTCAGAATTATATAACTACAGAGCTTTAGCTAGGTTCCATCACTAGACTATCCCTACATGCACCTCAAACTCAGAGGTAACTAAACTCCATATCTTATCTCCTCAAACCTGTTCTTCCTTTTATTCTCTCTCAATACTTAGTCTCAGTTTTTGGCAGCCACCAAGTTCCTCAGACCAGAAATTTTAATGTTCGATTTAATATGCAGTATTCACTCTTTGATTTCATCTCCCTAATATATCTAGAATCTGCCCCCTCATCACCCTTCTTTTCACTATCTTAAAGCATAATAACCTCAGCGTCTCTTATGTAGACAGTAACCTTTTAATTATTCCTTCTGCCTCTGTTCTCACTTGTACCCAGTTCATCTTCAGCCCTGCTGCCTGAAGATCTGTGTAAAGCACAAATGTGACCCGTTCCCCATTTGTGTAATGACTCTCCACTTCAGCTCTTACATGGCATGGACCACTGCTGTGACCCAGCCTCTGCCTGCACCTCCAGCACTGTGGCCCTTTGGAGTCACTTGCATTTCCTGGAGTTGTTACCTGTTTCATGTTTCTGTGCCTGTACAGACTTCTGTGTGGACTATTTCCTTTTTCTTACCTTCAGCCATTAGTCCTCCTCTTGCTTCCAGGTCTGGCTCATTCATTTCCATTCTTCATTCTAGGAAAGTGTTCCTGATGCATCCAGAAACTCCTTTTCATCTTTTGCCACCCCTTTAATTTGTATGTAGCTATAGGAGAGACCCAGGCATATTGTACCACAATGATTTCTTTATATTTGTCTTCATTAGAACTTGACCTCCTTAAGCACTTTTTCTGTGTGTCATTTTTGTATCTTCACCATGTAGCAGAATTCCTGACATAGTAAGCACTCAGGAAATACTTGCGGATGGTGAATAGTTATGATGGGGTGGGGAAGAAGCTGTAGCAATAAATACGGGCTCCTAACAGCAGAATTAATGGAAATGGAAAAGGAAGCATTCACCAGGGGAAAGCAGAGGCAGGAGAACAGGAGTTAGTGACCAGAGGGGAGAATCTGTGCCTGTGATGATTTATGTGGGATCATCCTGAGCGGTGATTAGGCCCCACTATGACAAGCACATTCTGTGTGAGAAACTGTTATTCTGAGATTAGCAATAAAAGTGTGATTTTCCTAATAAAGTTAAGATACATGAAATAATTAGAGGAAATTTAGTGGTCATTCTGAATAGAGCTCTCAGTATCTTTGATAGGCATTCAGCCTGGGGACATTGCTGTGGCTCTGAATCATTAGTGTTACTCACTAGCAGTTGTTTTAAGCCAGCAATTATCCTTGTAGGATGAGTAGAAAGGATAAAGTATGACAGAGCACGATTATTAGAATGGCCAGATGAGCCTCAGGTCCCTCTTCTATGTTATAGTCAGTCTCACCATTTCACACTATTTCTATGTGTTGGTCAAATGCTGGGGTCCCTCTCTGTACCCTTTTATGCTTATGCTCTTGTGATGAGCATAAGTACATCACAGGAGCATAAGCATAATAATATGATTAATATTGCCCCTTTTACTCTTAAATGTGTTCCATTTTATGCAATAAATTATATATGATCATACTTACACCCAGGAAAAGGAGTTTCCCGGATAGGGCTGGCCAGTCATGTAAAGGAGCAAGCCTGTGTAAAACTGGCTGCTTTGTAAGTCTGCATCCATGTTTTCCTTTTCCTATGATTCCTTCACCTCTGATTCACTGGATCCTCTTATTCTGAATCCCTTTAAATATTGAAACTCCCCAAGGTTCGGTTACTGATTTTTCTTCATATACCTCCTAGGCTAGGGATAGCAAATGAGTTTTATCCCAAGGTACTTGGAGCAGGGAAATGGCAGCCTTGTGCCAAGTGTCTACCTTCCAACTTGGGCAGTTGCATTTGTATCATACATGTCCATAGCTTTAGGCATATATATTCA
Source organism: Craseonycteris thonglongyai (assembly GCA_004027555.1). NCBI lineage: Eukaryota > Metazoa > Chordata > Mammalia > Chiroptera > Craseonycteridae > Craseonycteris > Craseonycteris thonglongyai. The sequence continues at coordinate 10,542 of PVKE010005328.1, forward strand.
GTGGCTAAATGTGTATGTCCCTCTGATACCTCAAACTCAGAATACACAGAACGGAATATTCATCTTGCCCCAACCTGCATTGTTTTTCTTTTCGGATTCCCTATCTGCTCTTCTCACCTTCCTGGACTTCCAGAACAGGAACCAATAGTCATCCTAGACTTTCTTCATCCTCTCAACTGATTGTACCTCCTGAGGCGGTTTCAAATTCTGTCCCTCCTCTTTCCCCCACTGCCACTGCTTCAGTTCAGGTCCTCTTCGTCTTATTCCTGGGTTATCATTGTCTCTTACCTCACCCTTTACTCATACTCGCCCTTAATTTATTCTCCACACAGCATTCAAAGTGTTCTTTCTGGAGGAATAGTCTGATTGTGCACCTCCTGCTTAAACTAAGAAGCGAAATTCCCTCTTCACAGCCTGCCACTCTCACTCCATCCCTCTGTTCCTCTAGAGAGCCACTGATAATTTGTGTGTTTTCTTACAAACCTGATTTTTAGTTGAATATGTATAATTATTACATATATATGCATACTTATATGTGGTTTTTATTACATGAATATGATCACATGTTCAGAAATTTACTTTTTGTTTAACTATGTCTTAAAACTCTTTCCCTGCTAATGATACTGTGTTGCATATGAGTGAGTATATTTGCAGGAGAGATTTATAGAAATGAAAGTTTAAGATATAAAGATAAAAGCACTGATTTTGTGATAAGGTTTGTCTACTTACCTTCCCATAAGGCTGAACTCATTTTTACTTTCTAGTTGTTAGAGTATATAAGTGTATTTCTCTAATACTTCACCTTCACTATGTTGTTAGCTTTTAGCTTTTTTGTCAGTGTAATGAACAAAAGTGGTACCTTATTATTTCCAGCTGTGGTATCTTAATTGTTTCCAATATGCATTCCTTACTAGTGAGGTTTAGTAAGCTCCCCATTTGTGTACAAGACATTCATACTCATTTTTCTCAAGTTCACATTCACGCCTAGATTTCTATAGAGTTGTCATTTCTTTAGAGGATTTGTTGGAGCTTATTCTATGGTATAGAATTTTACCTATTCCTCCAAAGAGTAAGCTTTCCTTTGCCCTTGTTAATAGTGTATTTCACTAGAGAAGTTTTCATGTTTTTGTACTCAAGTATGTCAGCCTTTTCCTGTAAGCTTTAGGTGTCTTAGGAAGACCTTCCTTATCCCAAATTTTTAAATATAGTCATTATATTCTTCTAATACTGTGTAACTGTATTTTTTTCATTTAGGTTTACTTTTAAGATTGCGTGCAGTAGCAGTTTTTATTACTTTTTTTTTTTTTTTCCAAATAGATAATCAGTTGTCCAAACCAAACATTTTCAAAGTTCATAAAGTTGTCTGTAAGACACTTGGCGGTGGTCTACAGCCAGCCTGGATAGTCATTTAAACAGATGAAAATGGTTTCTTTTACCCTTTTCTTCTTGTACCTGCTCAGTGTGCATTGAATTTAATGTAAGCTAAAGCATGACTATATTTGTTCTTAAAAATATTTTTATTTTATTTATTTATTTATTTTGACAGAGAGAGAGAGAGAGAGAGAGAAATACAGAGACAGAGATAGAGAGAGAACTGAACTGGGGGAGCTCCCACCCAGTTCAGCACATGGTTCCGCACAGGCTGAGACCGGGATTCGATCCCTGGTCCCCGGCGCTGCAAAGTGAGCGCTTAACCCACTGAGCCATCCCGGCTTCCCCAGACTATATTTGTTGATTGCCTGTTTCTCCTCAGTCTTTTCTCAACTGATTGGGTGGCTTTCAAATTGTATTCTTTGGAGTCCTCGAGGTTCTCAGAGAGGAGGGAGCACCATCTCCCTGCGATTCTCCTGCAGCCACCCCATTGCTTCTGTGTAAGATTCATTAGACAAAGGTGTCCACTATTAGAAATGGTTAAAAGTCTTCATTCGTTTCTTACCTTAGGTTCTTAAGAAAAGTACCATCATTGGAGTGGTTGAAGGTGGAGACTTGATGGAGGAGAGGCTGAGGTCAGCACGAGAGACAGTCAAGCGGCCTGTAGGTGGCTTCCTTCTGGATGGTTTTCAAGGGAACTCAACGACTCTGGACACTAGACTGCACTTGCTGTCATCAGTCACCGCAGAGCTGCCAGAAGACAAACCGAGGCTAGTGTTCAGTTAAGATGCAGGCCAGGCCTCTTGGGCTGCAGAACAGGCATACCGGGGATTGTGCATCATGCTGTCTATATATGGGCATATTTTTTGGTCTTTTGATTATGTCTTCTGGGCTCAGGTGGCTGAGGCTGCCTGGGAGTAAGTTTCCATCAAGGCTGTCTTCCCCTTGATGTCAGAATGTGGACTGGTGGATTATTGCCATGCGCATTAGTTTATTTGATCCTCATTCTAAGTGGAGGCAAGTGTTAGTTACTCTCTCCTCGTTCTTGGACAAATGCAAATACTGTTCTTAATTCTTTATAACATGATGCCTGGGGCAGGTATAAAGTCATGTGGAACTCTGACCTTAACCAAGCAAAGTTGAGGACAGATCCAGGAGGCCTCGCGGAATGACGATGGTGCTACTAAGGACCTTTAGGAAGTTATTAGATTTGAGGTAGGTTGTGGTGGTGCCAGTTTTTGAAATTGGGGAGAATGCAACACTCGTGAGGTGTGTCTTTTAATCTGAGGACTCACTCTATAGTACTAGTGTAAGAAGAGATATATCTACAAGATTTAGAGCTAAAAATCCCAAGTTTCTGAGTGTAGCTGATTCTTATTAGAAAAGAAAAGACTAGTCTTTTATCCTACTTGCTGTGAATATCCATGCTCTTCTGCAGATATAGTAAGAGATTTGATAATGGGGTGCTGCTTTATACTGTTTGGGTTGTTGGCTAGTATATGATCTATGTAATTTTACCACTTTAGAAAATATCCATTGGGAATGCTGGGATGGCTCAGCAGGTTGAGCACTTGTCTTTGCAGCCCTGAGGTCCGAGGATCTAATCCCGGCCCCTACCTATGTGGACCTATATGCTGAACTGGGGTGTGCCCCCAGTTCAGTTCTCACCAGGCCGAGCTCCATGCGAGATATCCCTGGCTGGGTTCCTGCCCTACACAGCCTTGTGCCCACCTATGGAATAAAACTATGTAGAAAACCAATGATGTGCAACTGTGGAGGCTGCTCTGGGCCCGCCTCCTTCACTCTGTCTCTTTCTCTCTGTCAAAAACAATAAAAATAAATCTTAAAAAATAAATCCAGGTATAACTTATGTAGAACTTGAATACACTTATGTTAAACACCAGCCAGAACGAGATATTTTCATCATCTCATGCAACATTTTCCCCAGTTTTAACCTAGTTTTCTGTTTATCCCCCCCTCCTCCCCCACCCCATACTTATTTCATTGTGGTGCAGACAACAATTCAGCATTAGTATTTCTAGTCATTTGCTGGACTTTTTTGAGTTAAGTGCTCACAGATGTGTTACTGGATTTGAAAGCTGGGATTATTTTTCTTATAAGTGTAGAAATGCCAGCTTCAGTTGGAGAGGAGTTCTAAAACATTACACTACTTGAAGGAAACTAGTCAAAAAAACCAGCATGTATTTAAGGGTCTGGTTGTTTAATATTACATAAGCCTTTTTCTTTTGGACTTCTTTTAGAAATAAGGGAGTCTGTACGCTTTTGTCTGCCAGTTCATAAAAGGAACTATGGGTTGAAAAACAAACATGGAAAACAGCAGGCAGCCAGTCCTGATCTAGTGAATCTCCCCATCATGTTTTAGTGGCAGAACTTGGTTGAGTATGATTACTTACTCTCGGAATGCCTTACTCGTTACCTCTAAAAGTACTGGCCCATTCCACCATGCAGATGTTTTATTCGTGGAGAAAATATAAAGAAGCATAAATAAAACCAACTAGATTCTTAGATCCTATGGTCAGATTTGAAATTCTGAGAGCAAGATTTGCTTTATAAATGAACCTATGAGGAATATAATAGATAAAAATGTCTTTCTGGAACTATTTACAAAAAAAAATTATAGGCAAAATACAGTTAAAACATGGAAGTATTTGAGGGTGAAATAAAAAACAGCGTTGTACTCTTAAAAACCCATGAGGTGGATAAGTAGGCTATAAAGTTAAGTCTAAGACTAGAGAAGTTGTTCAGAAGGGATGAAGGGGCAAAGAAAACTAACCTTTATGGAGTTTCTCTTTGGGGCCATAAACTACATTATGTGCTTTTCAAATATCTCATTGATCCTCAACAATTCTATGAGATATGTGTGATGGCGCTTATTTTTAAAATGAGAAAACTAAAACTCGTTAATAAACTCACAAAGTAACACAACAGGTAAACAAATAGCAGAGCCAGGATTCTAGCCCAGGTCTGTCTGTCTCCAAAGCAGTTTCTTCTCACCACACCTGATTATCGCTGCCTGCCCTGTTCCTCATAGTTGGTGGTTTTCATTATTTTTATACCCTTCCTAAAAATGCTTTGATTTCATTCCTGCCATTGTGCTCATGTCACTGTTTTTATTTTCACAGGCTCATCTGTGGTGTTAGCCGGCCAGATGAGGTGCTTGAGTGTATTGAAAGAGGAGTGGACTTATTTGAGAGTTTTTTCCCTTATCAAGTGACAGAGCGGGGATGTGCCCTGGTTTTCAGCTTTGATTACCAGCCGAATCTTGAGGAGAAATGTAGGTCTTTTGAAGTTAATCTCAATGTTATCCTTAAGTTTCTTCTATTTCCTATTTTTTGGCTTGTGATTCAAGCCAGAAATATGTGCATACTATAAAGCCAGCCTTTTATAAAAGTCTTATCTTTGTTTCTTATCCAAACGCCCTGGCATGTTGGTCCACAAAGCCAGGTATTTAATACTATACATATAGCTCATCAGTATTAGGAAGTAATTTTGAAGTGAGCAGACCCAAGAGAAACAAAACCTCTTCTATTAACAACCTGAAAAAGAACATTCAGAGTGAAGTGATGACAATCTAAGAAAATAAAACCTTTGAACTGCTTGGTAAAAGTTAATTCGTTTTTTCACAAAAGAGTTCTTGTCTGCTTTTTGCAAACCCCATGCTTTTAAAATACAGGGAGTCTCACCCGCTCTGATCCTAGTGTTACTTTTGCTTTCTGGTCTTTTTCTACACAGAGATGTGAAAGCTGTTTTTTCCTCTGCTAATATTGCTTTGAAGCACTGCCATTTTCTTTTATTGTTCAGTGATTCAGAAGTCAAGAAAATCAGTTTCAGATTCTGGTATTTAACTGGCAGTAGAAAAGGATTTGGGATACAGATTCCAGGCCGGGGTCCCTTGAAGCATCTACCCAGTTTTTCAGGAGAACATTGCATGCCCAGTCTTTCCTCTGGTCTTCAGTCTATGAGTGTACTTTCCTTTCCCTTCCCTGCTGTTCTTTGCATTCTTCTGCCACTACCAACCTTAAATTTGACCAGGGCTAGAGACTTCCTTAAATGTTTATTTTATTTCCCACAAGTTACCAAAATTTGATTCAGAAGATGTTACACTTTTATAAAGCAACTTAAGCATTAATTTAAATTGAATTGTTTCTGCAAATAAAATAAATCAGATTGGTCACATTCTTATATATAGGAGGTCAATTTTACTCTTCTTTGTACAGACTAGAATATAATGTATGTGAATAGGTGCACCGTAAACGATTTATAAAGGTTCATGACTTTATTTTTACAAGCTTAATTATTTCCACCAAGCCATAGGTAACCGTCATTACATACCATGGCTATGCAGAACTCTGAAAAGACCCAGATACTGAGTTTTCTAGGACGGAAAAGGTCCTTTTTGGCCAGAGAAAGCTGTTTCTTCATGATTAGGAATGCTGACATAGTTCAAACACTCATTAAAATTATCAGTAGTAATCATATTTGTGTGTGTGTATATATATATATATATATAGTAATCATATTTGTGTATATAGTAAATTAAAGTCCTTTGCCAATTATAAAGGAGTAAGTTGCCTAATATAGGCAGCAATTTCCCCTAGTGAAAGGATTTCCCAAAAGCTGGTGCTTTATGGTTTCCCACATCAGCATGCAGATTCATGGCAGCAAAATTAAATATCAGCCCTTTACTTGCTACTCAGGTCACTTCTCTCTTTCCTTTGAACTGGACAAAATTACCTTCCTAGGACCACCTGCCCATTCTCCTTGGGCCAACCCTGACGTTGTTAGTACTCATTCCTAGAAATATTTATAATACGTTCCCCTGTTTAAGACAACTGGCTCTGCACGGGAACTGGTGTTTCTCTTGTAATTCCAGGAACATTCTTTTTTAAACCAAATAATTCAAGGGAACCATTCTAGTCCCCATTTAATTCTGGATAATTCAAGTTCCCTGAAGAGCTGGAATCTCTGTACAGAGTACATAAATTAAAACCATATTCTACCTTTAATTTATTTGGAACATACACAGTTACAAAGCCCAATTAATTTGCATGTACATTATGATGAGACATAACTCCAACACACATACATTCATTTCCTTTCTCTCAGTTTCACTCTCACTGGTTTTTTAAAATCATCCCTTGACAGTAAGATTATATGTTATATACTTATAATTTGCTTAAGACATTGTTGAATCTCCAAGTTTTTGTTTTGTTTTTTTAAGATTTATTTTTATTGTTTTTGATGGAGAGAGAGATACAGAGACAGAGATAGAAGGGGGAGGGCCCAGAACAGTCTCCTTAGTTGCACATCATTGGTTTTTCTACATAGTTTCATTCCACAGGTGGGCGCGGGGCCGCACAGGGCAGGAACTGGGCAGGGGTCTCACCCGGTGAGAACCAAACTGGGGGCACTCCCCAGTTCCGCATATGGGTCCGCACGGGCCGGGCCAGGATTTGATCCTCGGTCCCCAGGGCTGCAAAGTGAGCACCTAACCCACTGAGCCATCCCTGCTTCCCCATGAATCTCCAAGTTTTGATATAGATTTATAGGTAATAATAGGTCAGTGATCATCTTGTTACATACTGCCATTTTTCTTGTGTCATTTCCTAGGATAAATTCTCAGGAATGGAATTATAGTGTCAAAGGGCTAAAATAAAATTCTCCCAATGGCCACTCTATTTGATCTTCATTCAAGACTTTTTTGTTGGTTTGTTCTTCAGTATTACAACAAAATGGTACAAAGGAAGAAATAAAATGTGTGGATCAAGCAAAGAAAATTAAAACAACCAGTTGCAGTGAAGAAATGACATCATTTGAAATTAATCTGAAGGAAAAAAAGTAAGGAATTTTTTAGTTTAGATTTTGATTTCTGATTTCTTAAATTCAGTCTGTTTTAAAGTTTATGTAACTTCCCTTTTTCATTTATGACTTTATAAAATATTTATACTTGATTATTATTTAGGCCTTCTCCAATTGAGCTCCAGAAAAAAATTTTTTTTCTGGAGCTGAATTTTTATACTTTGTCTTGTCAGAAAACTAACTGTTGTTTTAGAATAGGTGTCAGAAAGGTTAGACCAAATCCATTGTTTGTGTGTCTGTCTTTTCATTCCTTCCAATTACTTTAATGACAGAACAAAGTCAGGATTTCAAGGCAGAACACAACAAAGTCTCTTGCTTCTATAAATAATTAACTAAGACATCTTATAACTCTGTATGTAATTTGGCCCAAAGCAGTAATAATAGTCAGTGAACCAGCAATGAGTGCTTTATCTGTGAGTTTGTATACTCACTTTAGTGCTGGGGTGTTTTTGATCTTGTATGAAGGGATAGTCTGGGATTCAGACTTACTAATGTCTATCTAGTAATAGTATAGATTTGAAAATTAATGAAAGACTATGAAAAATCTAATTCTCTATTTTATAGGGGCTTGCTTGTAGGTCTAAAACTAGATAAGTTTCACATATTTAAGTTCTTTAAAAATAGGAGATTCATTTCTATATTTAAAAGGCTAAGGTAATATAAATGGTTACTACTAAAATTCTGTATATATTATAGGTTTACAAGTATCTGGAAATTGAGTTTTCTTATTATCAGCACTAGACTTGAAGTTTTGGAGACTTGGAGATTGGGTCTTTGCATTGCTCAAGTCATTTGACTTCCTTTTAATAGCTGATAAAAGTTAACACACATATGCAGTGTTTAGTATGTATGTGCCCAGCAGTGTTCAAGCCTTTTACTATTAACTCATTTAATCCTTGCAACAACTCTATAAGGTAGGCACTCCTGTTACCCTTATTACTGTTACAGATGACAAAACAAAGACAGAGGAGATTAAGTGACTTGCCCAAATGAGTTCTGAGCCAGGAATCAAATCCAGGCATTGTAGCTCCAGGACCTACCTTCTTAAGTTGCCTTAATAGTCTCCGTCAGTGAAATGACAATAATAATGCCTGTCTCCAGGAGGGGTTAAAGAGATTAAATGAGACAGTGTGTGTAAAGGTGCTTTTAAAGTACAAAAAGCCTATGCAAGCAAAAGGTGGGACCATGTCCTTTGATCCTGGTTCTGGTGGCAATTGGGAGAAGAGTGCATTCATTAGATTAGCATTTCCTAACATGTGCCTTAACAGTGTGACTGGCAGCTCAGCCTGAGGAGTGACCACATGACTGTCTTTGCTGCTCTTTTGTAAGCCTTGGGCTGGGAGGTTATGTCCAGCAGAGGAGGACTCTGCGGTCTCCTGGCTCACTGTGCTCTAACTTCAACCACATTGCCATCTTAAACAGGTTCCAAGCAGTATATTTGCCAGTGATGTTATTAACTACTGGTTACACACCAGCAAAACAGATAGCCTAGGTTGTGGGGTTCTTGTATTCTTCATGGAATGTCATAACTTCCTGTCTTAGGTATCAGGAGGACTTTGACCCGCTGGTGAGAGGGTGTTCCTGCTACTGCTGTAAGACCCACACGCGTGCGTACATCCACCACCTGCTGGTGACCAATGAACTGCTGGCTGGGGTCCTGCTTATGATACACAACTTTGAACACTACTTTGGATTTTTCCACTCTATCCGGGAAGCACTAAAAAATGACAGACTGGCACAGCTGAAAGAGCTCATCCACAAGCAAGCATCCTGAGACTCAGACATGAGTCTAACCCTTCACACTGAGCCAGCACCACTGTTGTAATGTGGGAAGAAGAGAACAAGAAATGAGCTGAGCCTTCATCATGTATACTTGAGAATAAGGTCTACTCAAAGAAGTAATGTATGTACCAAACTGCCCACATAAGGATAAAGAGATTGTTTTTCTAAAGACTTAAATGACCCAAGTTGGTCAGAAATAATTGAACCATGACCTTTAGTATTTTTATGCTAACTTTTTTAGTTAGTAGAGATTCATTTAGTCAAAGACAAAAGCTTTAGATGTGAAAAGACAGCCTTGAAGTGGTGGTGATGAGATTCTGAGAGCTCACTGAGTTGGATTGGAGCAGAAGAGAGATGGGTGGTCATGAGTAGCACGACCTTGTGGATGCATGCCTATTGACTGGAGAAGGAATCTGGCTGCATTAGGGGTTTTCTTTATTTTAATCCTTATATTCTCAGGGGTCTCTTTTGGATACCTCTGCCTACCAAGCTGCCCCAGCAGTGCGGTCCAGGAAGGCTCTTGCGACCTAACCAGGTTCGCATCTCCATTGACGGGGGGCTCACACATTGCTATGACCAGTTGGCCCAGGACACACTCCTTCATGTGGCTGCTTGGTCTGTGACTTGTCTCTAGAGCCAACTGGAAGTTTATCTGACTGCATCTGGTTGTACAGGTCTACTCTGGTCTGCCCTTCAGGTTCATTCCTAGTCTGCTCACATACTAACTGTAGCCCCGTCACTTGGGGAGATTGCTTCACTGTGTGTTCACTTGGACAGAGCCCTGGACTGGCAGTTATAGGATGGGGTTTCAGTGCTGCTCACCTCTCCATGCCTGTCCTCTGCACTAAGTAGGGGCAGGCATGACAGATAGCACTAAAGGCAATTCTAAGATTCCATCTAGCTCTAATATTTGGGGAACAAGTTTTAGATTCGAGTCATAACTTACTCGTTCTTATTTATTGATCACTATTGGTCTGATGAAAAATGCAGGGGAAGCTGGGACGGCTCAGCGGGTTAAGCACTCGCTTTGCAGCCCCGGGGACCAAGGATAAAATCCTGGCCCTGGCTCGTGCAGATCCATATGCTGCACTGGGGTGTGCTTCCTATGCGGGAGGTCCCCAGTTCAGTTCTTGCTCCTCTGTTCAGCCCCTGGCTTGAGGGAGCATGCCTCCCATGCTGGAGGCCCCCCCCGCCCAGTTGCCTCCCTGTGCGGCCCCTGCCCACCTGTGTAGAATGAAACCATGTCAAAAACTGATGACATACAACTATGGAGACTGCTCTGTGCCCTCCCCCTTCTCTCTGTCTCTCTGTGTTTGTTAAAATAATAAAATCTTAAAAAAAAAAGAAAAATGCAGCAGTGCCAGGAGTCAGGCAACAGTAGAAATATGTGAGAGCCTAAAAAGAGGTTTAACCTGTGGGTTTTGAAGTGGTTGGTGAATGGGTATTAGCAGATCCCGAGTCTGGGAACATCTTCCTGGATCCTCCCTGATTTTGAGCTTTTTCCTGCTCTTGTCAAAGAAGTGACATTCATGTTGATAGTCTGACAGGTGATTTTTGTGTGTGTGTTTGTCCATGTTTATCAAATTTTTACATACATACACACATAAATAAAGTTTTTGTAAGAACAATAATAGAACCAAAAAGATGCCTTTGTTTGTTTGTATAAGTGTGAGGTGTGTTTGTTTTACAATCTTGTGCTATAGTTTGCTGTTTGTTCATTTTAGTGGGCATTGTTCAGCATTGTTCTTAATTATGTGGCTACTATAATATATTTTTATGCATTGGGTGCCCATCTATATGGTTTTCTTTTATTGGTGGTATAGGAATGTCCACGAATTCAGTTTTGGAATTCATGAACATTCCTATAACTAAGGTGACTAGATTTTAACATTGGTAAAGCGGGACACCATTGACCCAGGGAGACGGGGTTCTTGATTAAAAATTTGGTCTATGTCCTGCCGTTCCCTAGCTTGTCGTGCATTCTTTCCAAAAATCGGGACTTTTTTAAAACACCGCGGGACACGGAACAAATTGTTAAAAATCGGGACTGTCCTGCCAAAAGCAGGACGTCTGGTCACCTTACTATAACCTCTCTGAATGACAAGGTTACTTATGAAAGACAGTCTCTGTTCTCAAGGATCTGATTGTTTTGAAATATATTGGATTGGACCTGTTTGTAGGTTTATATTCCTGTTCAATGCGAAATCAACTGTTGGAGGAACGTTAATATCTCAGAATTCATATAAAATGTATGAGTTTATGTTTAAAACTGAAAATTCTGCCGAATACTCTTCACTTTTCTAGTTTTTATTAGCACATTTGAAAAAGTATTTCTGTAATCTATTAAAGTCAATAGCCAACAAACATTTTTAATTTAAAAATATATTGTCTTGTTTCCTATGAATAGTAGTGAATCTATTAAAACATTACATTTACATGATACCATTATGTTCTCCATTGGAAAAAGATTTTTCTGTATTTATTCCATCCATAGTCATTTTTTTAAGTGCACTCACACTAAATGCAGAATCCAAGAAGATTCAGAGATGCACCTGTCTCTTTAAATTATAATTAGGAGCTTAAGGCCATGCTTAACACATAATAAAAATAATAATAACCACAATCTATGGAGCATTTTTAATGTGCCAGGCACCTTAGTAAATGCTTTCCATACATATCTCATTGACCCTTGGGGCAAGGCTGTGAGGTGTTGATATTATTCCTGTTAAGAAGTGAGTTTCAGGAAAGTTTAGTATACTGCCTAAGGGCCTACCAGAAATTTCTGGAAGGTTGAGCAGTTTGCCTAAGGGCCTACCTACCACTAGTTAGCTCCCAGATTAGCCTTCAGCTCCATCTGACTAAAACTCAGCAGTTAACCATTGCCCTAAGTAGCCTCTTGTAACTTGCTTCCGGGTGTAAGGGGCTAAGAGGAGCAAGGACTGAGTAGATGGGCCTTCTGACCTTGTACAGGGTGCTTCTGGCACTTTGCTGGAGCTCTGCCCTGGCTCCCGCTCTTGCATTGGGGAGTAGCAGGCACTCACCTGTGTAGCACACAAAACCATGCTATTGCTGGTAGTCTAGGTGCTTAACGTGAGTTGCTGTTCTATGTCCCCAGATCCCTCTCACTTCCAATCTGGGGACTACACTTACATCCTGAATAGTGTTAAAAGGGTTTGGGTCTGTGATCAGTTCAAGTGGACTCTTGAGTAATCAATAGACTCAGGTTTCTTCTATGCCTCGGAGGAGAGAGATTTTTTTCTCAGAATAAAGGGAGAAGATTTTTCTAAAACATTTTAAAGGCAAATACTTTTGTAATTAAAGTCTCTTAATAAAAACTTAGAACAAAGGCCACCAAAAGGTCATGATTAGAGTGTATAAGCAACTATGTTACCCAGGATGTTTTTGTTTTTTTCTGTTGAAGCAGCTTGGAGCTCACTGAGAAACCACAGAGTTAAATGATTATCCTGTGCCTTCCTGATTAGGAACAGGCTGCTCTCTGCAGTTTGATTAGTCTTGCTCGTAGCTACGGGATTACAGCTTATTAAAATTGACAATGTCGTGTAGGGCAGGGAGCCAGGAAGGTCAAACTTGCATGCTGAGCCAGCCCCCAGCAAGGCTCTGCCTTTACCTGAAGGTCTGGTGTAATTGACATTTATTTTAATATTCTTTTTCTTTTTTTTCTTTTAACTTTCAGGTCTCTTCCTTCACACTTCTTCTGCCTCTCCTTTCTCATGAGAGTCCCTATGACCACATAACCTAATTAACAATAAGCAAGAAGAAAAGCAAGCCCAGTTGTAAGTGCACATCCTTACTGCCCACAACAATCCTGGTTTGTGTCTGTGGTCCAGGCAAAATTAGTAACAGCAAGTACCCCTTATACTCTAAGAAATATCTAATTTGGACAAGTTATTTAGTCCCCCTAGTGTGAATGGTGGAGATGACCAAACTAAAAAGGAGCTGCCCCATCAATATGGGACAGCTGCAACCCACTTGCTAAGTGCTGCTGTGGGTCCAGTGTTGTTAAGAGCTTCCAGTCTCTCAGAGAAGCCAAAAATATGGACTTTTATGTGAAGTCGCACAATTTTTAGGCACTGGATTAATTTTTTAAGAACATTCTGGGGAAGCTGGGATGGCTTAGCAGGTTAAGCACTTTTTTTGCAGCCTGGGGACTGAGGATTGAATACCTGCCCCAGCCTGTGTGGACCCATATGCTGAACTGGAGTGTGCTTCCCATCCGGGAGGCCCTCAGTTTAGTTCTCAGCCCCTGGCTCGAGGGGGTGTGCCTCCCATGCGGGAGGCCCCCAGCCCAGTTCCTGCCCTGTGAAGTCCCCGCCCACCTGTGTGGAATGAAACCATGTTGAAGACTGATGATGCACAACTATGGAGACTGCTCTGGGCCCTCCCTCTTCTCTCTGTCTCTGTCTCTCTGTCAGAAATGATTAAAAAAAAAAAAATCTTTTAAACAAAACATTTTGCTAACCAAACAAAACCTGTGTGCCTTGTTTCCCACCTTTGGCTTAGCATCTGGATGGGAGGCATTTTCAGCATTGCACAATTTCTCAGTGACTCAAAATATACAGAAAAGGCATCTATAGTTGTAAGCTCCTGGAGCTGATTACAGATTTTCACATTAAGAAATTGCCATGTTCTCCTGGCTTCATGTAATGACCCCCACAGAACTCCCAGAACTATTCTAAGATGGCCCTAAGGGAAGGTAAGCATCTTTTTCATCCTATTTCATAGATAACAACTGTTAGTCCAGGAGAAGAAAGGCTAGCAGTTGCCGTCTTTGCCTTTAAGGAGTCTAAACGAACACATACTTCTTTCCAGTTACCACTTTGGCTTTCCCATGTCTTACCCTAGTTTCTGCTAGGTTGTGCCCTTCCAGGGTCAGCACAATTTCCCAGTACTCACTTGCCAGTGATCCTTTCTGATTCACAAAGTCAGTTGGTACAAGAACACACGGGCTCCTATTGCACCTTCCAGCACTAATGGCAATAGCTCTCACCGACACTGAGAGTTCAATTACTGTTTGTCAAGAGAACGAAAATTCTCAGAGTTGTTGAGACATTATCTGCAGATTTTAGCCAGCTGAGCACAGGTTAGAAGTGACTTGCACAGCAGTTGGTGGTAGGACTGAGGCTGAATGTCTTGTCAGTGGTGGTTGGTTTTCTTCCCTTTATGCTAGGCAAGCTCCCAATGACCTGACATTTTTTTTCTTCTTTTAGTGGGTTCTGCTTTCTACCATTAGCATCTTGTAGTGCTGACCTCAAAGCAATTTCCCCAGCTCTGACAAGAGGAACTCAGAGTGAGCTTTTCTTTTGTTCTCATTCCTCACAATTCACTTTGAGACTGTGCTGAAGTTGCCAAGGAGTTCAAAAGGCCTGAGCTTCCGCCAGTATGATTCAGAGGGATTAGCTAGCTCGTCTTCTCTGCACACTCTCCCTAATGTTCGCCTCTTTCCCCGTGAACTGCTGTCCCCTGCTGTCTGCTCCTTTGTCTGAGAGACACATTTTCTCTTATTATCACCTTGTCCCCTGCCTGTTTCAGATGGCTTCAGCTCGCCTTTTAACAAAATCAAGATGTTGCTATTAACGGTCTTCTCTTCTTAACAACTTAGAGTCACTTTCTTTTATTTGGTTCCTTTCTCCCGTTTTCTCCAGAACCACATAATCATCTCTGCTTCAAATAAAAGTTTCATAACCATTTTATAAGTACTGCTTTATAGTTGCTGTCAATAAGGCACAAGAGGAAGGAGATAAAGGTAAGGGGAGAGAAACCAAAAGGTTGAGCAGGTGAGGAATACTCCAATAACTGAGAAATGGTACCGTATTTTCCGGCGTATAAGACGACTGGGCGTATAAGACGACCCCTTAATTTTACAGTTAAAACGTAGGTTTAGGCCTATATTCGCTGTATAAGACTACCCCCCACTTCCGAGGCTGTAGTCTTATACAGCGAATATAGGCCTAAAACCTATGTTTTAACTGTAAAATTAGGGGGTCGTCTTATACGCCTGGTCATCTTATATGCTGGAAAATACAGTAAGCATTTCAGAACTCTTTTTTTTTTTTTTTTTTTTTTTAATGCAGAAATTAAGCAAGATTAGCCCTCAAAACTGAACGTTACAAGCCCAGTGAGTAGTCTGGTGATGTTTGCCTCAGTTTTTATGGATGGAAAGAAGATGGTCTCCCCTTTGAGGATCGGTTTTCCTTCCAAATTGTTAAAATATTGCTTAGAGCCATCCCACACCATTTATGTTGGTCATAAATCCTTTCATAGAATCCAATTGCATAATAGAGATGAGTTTTTCAAACCACACCTCCAAAAAGCTAAAAGATCAACCACGTTTTCCAGTATTTTCCATTCCCTATGCTCTTATTTTGGTTTAACAAGCTGATATAACTTTTCCATCACAATTCTATTTATCATTCCTTATAATGCCAGCTGAAGGAAACACAAACTATGAAAATATACTCAGTTCCCCACATAGTAATTCCACATCAAAAAGGAAACGAAGAGGGTGACAGAATATGTTCGATTTTTTTCTTTTTTACCCTGTATCTGATTTTTGTTAGACTCTCAAATTTTATGTTGTTTGAGTATTGAAGTCACTTCCAGTCATGTAGAAAAAGTCAGTTCAACTTTACTTTTCCACTTGAGCATTCAGCTATTACCACAAATCCAACATGTCAAGAATTCAATTTATTATCTTTAATCACGCTAGTTCTCCAACTTCCTTGCCTCTGTCAATGGCACCTACCTTCCAGTCAATCCAACCAGAACACTTATTCCTTGGATAAATGAAATAATTCATAGAAGGGATGAGGATAAAGTATTTCAAGAGAGAGATCCACAAGATTTGACAACTGGCTCAGGGGACTCAGTTAAGGCCTGATTCAGGGAAAACGACCATCCTGCCCTCATTCCTTTCTGTCTTCTCCCTCTCCTCTCTTTTCCTTTAGTTTCACCATTCACTGCTATTAGGCTAAGCTGTCATAAATATGCTCTTCAGGGGAAGCCGGGATGGCTCAATGGGTTAAGCGCTCACTGTGCAGCCCCGGGGACCAAGGATCGAATCCCGGCTCTGGCCCGTGTGGACCCATGTACTGAACTGGGGAGTGCCCCAGTTCGGATCTCACCGGGGTGAGACCCCGGCCCAGCTCCTGCCCTGTGCAGCCCCGTGCCCACCTATGGAATGAAACTCTGTGGAAAAACTGATGATGTGCAACTATGGAGACTGTTCTGGGCCCTTCCCCTTCTCTCTGTCTCTGTATCTCTCTCTCTCTCTCTCTCTCTCTCTCTCTCTCGCTCTCTCTCTCTCTCTCTCTCTCGCTCTCTCTGTCAAAAACAATAAAAATAAATCTTAAAAAAAAAAACGCTCTTCATTGGGATACTCCCTGACTAAACACATTCAATGGCTCCCCAATGCCGTCCAGAGCAAGGAAGACACAACTGGCTGATGAATTTCTAGGCCTGTAATAATCTGACCCTATCTAATCCCTATGGGTTTGCCCACTTTTCCCTAGTGGCCATGTTCTAATCCTACCATTCTTCAAAGTTCAGTTCAAAAACTGGGTCTTCCATAAAAATATGGCTATCTAGAAACCTACCGTAGACTCTCAGGAACAGATGAGAAGGGGCTTTTATTCTGCGTTGCCTTGTTCATGGTGGCACCAACAACCAGTGCGCAGGGCATTTGGTTTTCTCAGGCAGTTCATTCTGTGAGCCTCATATAACCAAATGATCAGCTCTGTGAGGGAAAGGCAATTCCTCAATATTTTCCTTGTCTGCTCCTCTGCTTTTGCCCCAGCTAGCAACATGTATGTCCACTGAAATAAAGGGGGAATGTGTGACTAGTTATCTATAGTATGCCCTCTGTTCCTGTATCTTTAACACATGCCTTATCCTATTTCTTTCTTCCTTTTTTTTTTTAAGATTTATTTTATTTCATTTTATTTTATTTTATTTTATTGTTTGAGAGAAGGTGAGAGAGAGAGAGAGAGAGAGAAGTGGGGAGGACCCAGAGCAGTCTCCATAGTTGTGCATCATTAGTTGTGACATGGTTTCATTCCATACAGGTGGATGTAGGGCCGGAATCAAACCATGGGCCTCCCGCATGGAAGTCGAGAAGCTTTGCCTCCATCTGGCAGTTATCAGTTGTGCTACAGTTCAGCATATGGGTCTGCACAAGCTGGGGGAGGGATTTTATCCCCAAACCTCACAGTTGCAAGGCAAGTGCTCAAACTGCTGAGCTATCCCTGCAGCCCCCTATTTCTTTTTTGTTATAATTTTTAAAAATAATTTCCGTGCTTTAGCACATTAACTTCTTTACTGCTCATGGCAACTCTTCAAAGTTAATAGTCTCCCATTTACAGAGAAGAAATTGAGTTTCAGAGAGTTTAAGTGACTTGTTCAAAGGTACAAAGCAGGAAACCCAGGGTTTGAACTGGGTATTGTGACTCTGAAGCCCAGGATTTCCCCATTTCATTCCCTGACCTCCCTCTCCCTCAATTGTTCTTACACGGAGTATCTCCTCTCTTTCAAGAACAAAGGCCAGAGGTATACAGAGGTCTAAGCCACACAAAACTGTGATCACCTCTCCTGATTGCCCTCTGGGCCATCCTTATAATTATCCCTTGGTACTCTATCTGGGAGTACCAATTGGGATGACTTAGTAACTGTTTTCTTTTCCCATTTTGGTCTCAGAAATCTGCAATTGCATTTTAATGATGAGAGGGCTGAGGAGTGACCCAAAGATAATAATTTTGTTTTGGTCAAAGGCTCATATATTTACATATAATTGAAAAGGAAAAGGACATGTAAATTGTAGATAGGGGAAAACATAGCTTAGCCTTTCTCCTTGTCAGAAAGAGAATTCTTTGGTGACACAGAATATAATTTTCAAGCCAGAATGAATGTTACAGATCATCTATCAAAAATTGTTGTTTTATTGTGGCAGAACCAGGCCGAGAGAGAGTGTGACTAACCCAAGGTCCAACAGGAAATGAAAGCCATGGTTGGAACAGGGGTGTAAGTTTCCTTTCTCAGCCCTAGCCTTCTCTACATCTCTATCTCTTCTGCCTTGATGTAGCCTCAGTACTCTAAAGCAGCTCCTATGTCATAAACTGGGTGCTTGTGATGGTTAATTTTATGTGTCACTTGACTGGACAGGGATGCGCAGACCTCTGGTAAAACATTACTTCTGGGCCTGTCTATGAGGTTGTTCCTGGAAGAGATTAGCATTTGAATCAGTAGACTGAGTAACAAAGACAGTCCTCATCAATGCGGTAGGCTTCATTCAGTCTGTTGAGTTCCTGAATAGAGGGAGAAGGTAAAGGAGGGATGAGTTTGCTCTCTTGATTGAATTGAGATATTTGTTTTCTCCTGCCCCCTGGATGTTAATGCTTCGGGTTCTTGGGCCTTAGACCTCAGATGGGAACTTATACTATTGGTTCCCCTGGTTCTCAAGACTTTGGGTATAGACTAGAACTACATGACCAGCTTTTCTGTGCCTCTAGCTTGCGAACAGCAGGTCAGATTGTTGGGCTTCTTGGCTTCCATAATTGTGTAAGCCAATTCTTATTATAAATCTTTCTTCCATTCCTTCCTTCCTCTCTCTTCTCTTCTCTCCTCTCCTCTCCTCTCCTCTCCTCTCCTCTTCTCTCCTCTCCTCTTCTCTCTCTCTCTCTCCCTCTCTCCCGCTCTCCCTCTCTTTCCCTTTGTCTCTCTCTCTGTCTCTCCGTCTCTCTCCTATTGGTTCTGTTTCTCTGGAGAACCCTGATGGACAATATTTTACCACTCTGGCAGTGACTGTATAGCTTTTCTAGCTGCTAGGATAATAGTGATTCTAGAACACAGAGGTCATTCTGTTTATAGATACATGTTTTAGGAGGTTTCATTGGCCTCGTTATAATGATACCATGGGAGTTAGCAAAGATGTCTCAAGCCCAGTTCAGAAAGATTATGTAGATCAAGCCCTTTCCAATGCATTATGACATTTCTAATCTCCTCTCTGACCTGTGCTGGTCCTGTAATTATAAGAGACCCCACTGCTTTTGATGGATTGCTGGTTTGTATCAGGAGAGGGAAAGGAGTGAGTAATGATGTTCATCTTTCAGGGCCGCATAGGTGACCCTACCTTTTCCCATGGGTCCTTGATAGTCTATGGAATTCCAGCCAGCCAAGCAATATGCAAAAATGATCTGGATCTGGACCTTCCCATATCTTGGCACCAGGAATATTGCTCAGCCTCACATACCCTCATCATCTCCCTCCAGTACCTAGAATTCATTCATTCATCCAGTCAAAAAACTTTTGTCCACTCTCAGCTGTGTCAGGCACTCTCAGCACATGGGGTTCAATGACAAACACCCCATGGAAAGTACCTGCTTTGTATAATTAGACTATGAAACTGTCCTAGGAGACGAGAGAGCATGGAAAAATCACTAGATGACAATACCTACGAATGAAGAAATTAAAAATGATAGAAATTTAAATTATTCTTTATCAAAGGCCTAGGACTGCAGGCCAAAATAGCGAGCTGAGTTTGCCTCTCAGCTGGCTGCCTGGGTCAGTTCACACTAGTTCAGTTTGAGTGGTCTGCGCTTTCAAGCCTCCCAGCGAATCTGTGATTCCAATCTTGCTCCCTGGCTTTACCTCCCTTAGCAAATCCTGAGCAAGCCCTGCCCTCTCTCCACTCTCCACCCTCTATCTCAGTCTCCTAGATGGCTTTGTCTTTATAATATTTTTAAAGGTGAAGAAAGAATAATCTACGGGGTCAATAGACATTTTATCTCATAAGCGCTCCTCCTTTCTCAGCCTTTCCTTTTCCCCCATGTGTGTGAGGACAGGGCCAGCCTTGATTTCAAAAACTCAGTGCTCATTGTTCCTGGCTCAAAATCATCCCTGAAGACAGTTCACTTCAGCTCAGTTTCATACTCAAATATTCCACCCCCCATATTTCGAGGCAACGTATCTGTGATCAATCACAAGTAGTAGATACTCTTTTTTTTTTTTTTTTTTTTTTTTTTTTTTTGATTTTAGTTTTTTAACTGAGCTGCGGGCCTCACCGCATTTGGGAAGCACACCCCAGTTCAGCACTTGGGTCTGCCTGGGCTGGAGCCAGGATTCGATCCTCAGTCCTCGGAGCTTCAAAGCGAGCGCTTAACCCACTGAGTCATCCCGGCTTTCCCAGTAAATACTCTTTTATAGATCATGCTTTCCAATTTATGTTTTCTTACACATGGTTTTTTCCACCCATAAGTCTGTAAAGTAGACAAAACAAAGGTCATTGCCCTCATTTTACTTCTGTGAAAGTGGAGGCATAGAGATTTACTCTTTTGAGTTTGCCAACTTGAGGTGGACTTTAATTGCAGTTGTTAGAAGCGGGACAGTTAGGAAATGAAAATCCCCAGCTGTCAGGGGTTACAGCCAATTCCCTGTAGCAGTGCTTTTTCACTGGGTCGTACTCATGGACTTCTTTGGAGGCAGGTGGTAGGTGAGCATGTCTGGTACAACAAAGACTTGCCCCAATGAAAGAGCAGAAGAATTTTAGTTCAACAAAAGCAGAGTCTGGGAGAAAAGCCTAAGAGGCCCTACTTGTCCTGGCTGGAGGGAGGAAAGCCACCCGAGGGGAAAAGGACAGGAGGAACATGGGAGGGGAAGGAGAATAAGTAACAGAAAAGGAAAAGGGTGTGAAATAATTTGCTCCCAATTTGTCTTTATGAAAATTTGTTATATGAAAATTCCTACTTGAAAATGAGATAAATAAAGAAGTAATTATTTGCATTACAAATTAACCCTCCACTTCAAAAGGGTATTGAGCACAGGTGTGATTCTGTGATATGAGACTTGAGAAAAGGAATATGACTTGGGGGAGGTGGAAGATTTAAACAACAAAATCCTGCTTATAATTTAATAGGAAATAATCCCCTCATAATGGGGGAGATGATTAAGGAAGGGGGTGGTGGTACAGGGAGCTCTCTGCAGAGCTCAGGTTTTTAAAAGGACATGAACAAAAGACAGAGGGAAGGGATTATAGATATGGGGAAACACAAAAGGCTGCCATGAACCTTCACAAACACAATAAAGGAGGCTAACATCAGGGATAAACCTAGCTTTACAAAAGTGCTACAGGCTTCTGTACAGACCCTAACAGCTTTGCTCAGGGTAAGGAGAACAGACATGGAGTGACTTGCTCCTTGAGTGAATATGGTGTATTGCTAATGGAAGTTAAATAGTTCTTATGTTTTAATATTGTTTATTTTGCTTTTGTCTTCTTCAGTGTGCAAGAAGATGGAGAATTGCATTTCTCTGAGAGACAGAGTGTGGAAGGAGTATATTAATACTAACCCAATTGGGCAAGGAGTGGAGATGCCCAGGATCTGAGCATTAAAGGCAGGAGAAGAATGGGAGCCCTCAGAGCAAAATTTGGGAGAAAGGTGATGAGGCCATCATATAGGAGAGAGACAAAGCCAGAGAAATGGTGGTCTGCCCCTCCTCCCTTCCCCTATGCTCAGATCTTGGATAAGTGCCACTAAAACATACTAATTGCTTAGTGTGACTAGATGTCCTATGGAAATAAAAGATCGATTCCGTTTGGCTCTCTAGGGGGCCTCAGGAAAATGAAAACCAACTTTCAGATGCAGGAGCCAGAGCGAAGGAGCACCAGGATATATGCCACCTTCTGTCCTGAAAGGAAGGGAAGGTGAAAATTGAAGTCCCACATAGGTGAGAAAGTAAAAAAAAATTAAAAATAAATAAATAAACATGATGTAGATTTAAGTTTCTACAATTAGAGGGATTAAATGCCAGGAAAATGAAATAACGTGCAGTGCTGAGGGGTTCTCAGAGCCTCTCTCAGTAATCTATTGAGGATTATAGCAAACAAGAGAGGTGGTAGATACCATATGTCATCTGGGAGGCTTTTCACAAAGGGGAAATGATCAGATTCTACCAACTATGGATCAATAAACTCTGGCATAGATTCCACTACAAATTATCAGTCTAAGGCTAAGCCAATTCTGGTATTCCATTCTCCTGGCCAGGATAAACTTTGGAGTGCCACAGTGTCTTCATCTTATTTAATAAGACAGAAAGGGAAGTCTGCTGGGGGTAACAGGCAAAGAAGTAAATAAGGAAGAGTGGTTCTGCTGTTGCTGGTGAACTCCTGGAACTGGTCCACTATTACCTTGTACTCATGGAGGTGGGGGTGGGGAGACAGTGTGAAACAGCAGAGAAGTGTGCTGGGAAGAGTCTAAATGCAGGATGATACTGCTAAACTACTGAATCTGCCAGCCTGAAGTTCATGCTCCCTGTAGACTTCTTCATAAGTGATAATAATAAGCTTTCCATCATTTAAGGCAGTTTGAGCCAGTTTTTATGGTATTTGGGCCAAAGAACTCCTAATTGATAGAATATATTGAATTCAATAAAACATTTCACAGATATTTTCATAGTGTCTGTGATATGAAAGTAACTTGTGGACCAGATAATAATAACTCCAAGTATATGTGTCAGTGGCTGAAAGAATGCTGAAAACTTGTTCAAGTCCTACAAACATTCTGACCTTGAGGCAAACATTCTGACCTTGAGGCTTTAAGCCTCAATGTTTTATCAAGAATATGAAACATTCTCTTTGATGTCTTCTTCCATTTCATGATAATTCAAATCTCAAAGAAAGTCTAATACAGAAGATAGAATTAAAATTCAAAGTGACTTCACAGGATGGAGTGTTGGGAATTTTAGTTGAGCATGTGTAGTGGAGGCAATTGTCCGCTGCCTCAGAAACCCCATCTAGTGTGTGTGTTGGTGGCCAATGGCCAATGGTTCTCAGCTGAGGAGAGCCACACTCCTCCCTCACCCCCTCCAGGTTGGACCTCCTCCTTGAAGATAGCTGCTCTTCATATCAATCCATATGGGTACATAAAGGTCTGATCCATGTGCCTAAGGACTTAACAAGTCTGACGGGCCATCGCAGACTCAGAGAACTCCCTGGGATCTGTTGAAGCTCCTGTTGCAACTCAATCGGAGTAACTTGAGTCACGTGACCTGGTGGAGCCTGAGGTATGGGAAATAGTACTGATAGGAAAATTGTTCTGTAGATTTTATGGCAAGCCTCAATAAGAAACCCAAACAGGATTCATGTGAAGCAAGCTATCTACTGCAACAAACTACCTACCTTGTGAAAAATAGCTCCTAATGTGCAACTGGTTCTTGGCAGAAACAGCACCTGACCATGGATATATCAAGTGTCCATGCAGCCAGAACTTCTCATTGTAAGATCTGTCAGACCCACAACAACAATCATAAAGAGAATAGTTTTTCATCTGGTTCAGGCATGGGCAGAACGAGGAAGCACAAATAAGGGTCAGAGTAGGTGGCCCAGACTTCTATGTCATCCCCCATTCTTGCACTGATGCGTCTCCCTAGCTCAAGCTTATGGGTACATGGGGTGAGGGAAAAGCCAAGTATGGTTTATGAATAGGTAAAATCAGTACGTGGTTGCAAGCCAAAAATAGATTATTGCTGTACTTCATGGTTGCAGCCCCAGTCAGGTGTGTCCCTGAAAGACAGAGATGAGGGGAATTCTTCCTACTGGACAAAAAAAACCTCAGACAACATGCCTGCCAAGAGGAGTACTTGGAAGTAAGAATATATATCACTCATGGACAGTAGTGAATGACTTGACCAGTTGACTCTACAGAACCTAGGAAACAGAATGCCTTAGCTAGTTGATCTCAGCCAACTTCTGTTAGTGCTGGTACAGTAAGCACATTACCGGACTAGCAAGTAAGAAATGGAGTCACCATCTCAGCAATTGACCTTGATCGTGAGAAGGTAGTTCTGCTCTTACATAATGGAGACAGAAAAGAACATGCCTTTGCCCAATTTTGATGGTAATGGACGAGTACAATAACCATGGCCTGGGAAGTGGTGGCAAAGACGGAGGCTCTACATGGCACCAAAACATGGCCTCCCACTTGCTATGTCTGATTCAGTTATTGCCACTGTTAAATACCCAGCCTGCCAGCAACAGACACCAGCATTGAGCTCCCAATATGGCTCCAACTCTTGAAGAGAGCAACCATCTTCTTAATGTGCAAGTTTATTACAATGAGCCCTTCCATCTTGATGTGAATTGGCTGGAATAGATACATATTCCAGTATGGACTTACTTTTCCTACTCATACAACTTCAGACAGTGCTTAAGTAGCATTTGATTCATTGGAAAAGAATCCTGCCAAATATTGCATTGGACCAAGGTATTTGCCTATATCAATGGAGGTATGATCATGTGCATATGACCATAAGATGCTTGTATCACATATTATACCTCTCAGAAGCTTCTACCTTAATGAAATGTGCAGCAGCTTGTTGGATGCACAACTGAGGCATCAGCTTGGAGATGATACCTTCTAATGATGAGGCACCAGCCCTCAGACACAGGATACACACTCTAAATCAAAGACCATTATGTTGCTGATCCAATCAGTAGAATACATGGCTCTGGAAAACAAGGGCAAGTAGAAGTGCCCCTGCTTAACATTGTTCTCTCTGACCCACCTGAGGAATTTTGTATAATCCTTCTTGTCCATGTAAGTCTGGACATTGTAGATTTAGAAGTCCTCGCTCTCCCCCTCCACCCCACCCCCAATAACTTCATCGAGACATTCTTTACATAGCATATAATTCACCTGCTTCAAGTGTATAATTTAGTGATTTTTAATGTTACCAAGTTGTACAAGATCCATGTATCCATTTACTGTTAATTCCCATTCCCATCCCCCTGCCTCAGGCAAGCACTAATCTCTCTTTCTCTTCAGATTTGCCTTTTCCAGACATTTCATGCAAATGGAATCATACAATATATAGTTTCTTGTGGCTTGCTTCTTTCACTTACTGTAATTTTTCCAAGATTTGTCCATGTGATAGCATGTACCAATAGTTTATAACTTTTCATTGTTAAATACTATTTTGTTGTATGGATACATCACATTTTATTCATCCATTCTCCAAATGATAGATATTTAAGTTGTTTCCAACTATTGGCTATTATGAATAATGCCACAAATAAAATTAGAGTGCAAATCTTTGTGTGGATATTTGTTTTCATTTCTCTTGGGTAAATGCCCAGGAACAGAATCACTGGCTGATGTAGCAAATTTATGTTTAATGTTTTAAGAGGCTGCCAAACCGTTTTCCAAAGAAGCAGCATCGTTTCACATACCTATTAGCAGTGTCTGAGGATTCTCACTTCTCTGCATCCTCTCTAACACTTGTTATTGTCTGTCTCTAGTGACTAATGATATTGAGCATCCTTTTTATGTGTACAAGTAATTTTGTATTTTCTTTAATAAAATGTCCATTAAAATACTTTGTCATTTTCTTGGATTGAGTTGTCCTATTATTGAGTTGCAAGAGTACTTTGTATATTCTGAATACAAGTTCTTATCGGATATGTGTTTTGCAAATATTTTGCAGGCCTATATGTTGTTTCTAAATAGTGTCTTTTGAACTGCAAAGTTCTGAATTTTCATAAGGTTTAATTTATCTTTTTTATTTTGTAATGGTGTTTGTAGTAGCATATCTAAGAAATCTTTACCTTTTCTAAGGTCTCAAAGATTTTTACCTACATTTTCTTTTAAAAGTTTTATTGTTTAGCATTACATTTAATTTTATGACCCATTTTGAGAATGGGCTTAAGTGTGAGCCTCAATTAATGTTTTTGCATATGAATATTCAATTGGGATGGCTCAACATGTTAAGCACTTGCTTTACAAC
>PVKE010005328.1:36459-59605 GCA_004027555.1 Craseonycteris thonglongyai
CCCCCCCCCCCCCCCCCGCTCACCTGTGTGGAAGGAAACCATGTCAAAAACTGATGACGCACAACAATGGAAACTGCTCTGGGCCTTCCCCCTTCTTTCTGTCTCTATCTCTCTCTATGTCAAAAATAATAAAATAAATCTAAAAAAAATATCAAATATTTCAATCACACAGAATAATAAACTAAATCTATGGCACTCTGACCTGGTTAAACAACTTTTAGAAGATTGTATTCTATTTGGGGCCTCATATTTTAAGAGAATCACTAACAACAGGGCTATATCTAGAAAGAAGCAACCAAGATGGAGAGTATAAGAAAATGCTACTTGTAGTAGAGATATAGGGATTGAAACCTTCGAGAACTATCATCATCCCACAAAAGCTGTTACTGGGAATATGGAACAGAGGTTTGTGGGCTAAAGGAGAGAATGAGGACCAACAGGTGAATTTTATGAGAAGGCAGATTTTGACTTAAAGAAGGAAGGAATTTTTTAAAGGATAACCTGTCACACGTCTTGAGAAGAAGTGCGCCAGTTCCCTCAGCCAGCTGGGTGACCCTGGGTCAGAGATGTTAGAATTTCTGCAATGACAAGGAGACAGGGCTAAAGTCCCTTTCAGTTCTTAAATTCCATAATTATTATAAGTTGTGATAACCTGCAAGCTTTTAAAGGGTCTTTAATATAGAATCTTATGGAATCTGTTCAAATCATAATGGAAGACTCAATTATATCAGGTTTCTCTTAAAGGGAAAAGCACTCTCTACCTTAGTCAGCCTGCAGCGGTGCACATGGGGTAAGAGGACTATCACTACTTGATGGTCTGGGCAAGCCTTCCTCAGCCCAGTGAGTCTGCTGTTGAATTCCTGCACCTCCTTTTTTTAAGACACAGAGAAGTAACTAAGGATTATCTTTTAATAGTTTTGACTTTTAGTAGTGAGCATGTTTGTGGGGTTTTAGGGCTTGGAAGAGGATTTATATCCTTCTAGAATTACTTTTAGCTGATTTATCATAGTTTAGGAATCCTGACATCACTCTTACTTCTAAGAAAGTTGAATTCCAGGAAGCATGCAGACTTGACTCAGGCTACTAAAGGGAAAACATGACAAAGCTGACGTCTAACCTCTGATATTCTGAATAACATTGCTTTTGTACATTTCTACAAGTCATCTTAGTTCCAAGTCCTCTTCTTTCAGACCACTCACCATAGTTTATGAATTAATTTGTGTCCCCCCAAAATATATGTTAAAGGCCTAACCACTGGAACCTAAAATGTGATCTTATTTTTGAAATAGTGTTTTTGCAGATGTAATAAAGTTACAATGAGGTCATATTGCATTAGGGTGGCACCTAATCCAATGATTTATAAGAACAGGGAAATTTGGATGTAGACACACAGGGAGAAAGAACACCACTGTGAAGATGGAGGCAGATATTGGGAGTTATGCAATCACCAGCTATGGAACACCAAGAATTATCAGCAACCACCAGAAGCTAGGAAGAGGCAAAGAAAGATCTTCCCCTACAGTCTTCAGAGAAAGCATGGCTTAGCCAACATCTTGGTTTTGTATTTCTAGCTTCCAGAACTGTGAGAGAAGTGTCTGTTATTTTAAGCCACCCAGTTTGTGGTAATTTGTTACAGCAGCTGTAGGAAACTAATGAACTATATTCAATGCATTTCTCTCAAGCAGGAAGAGAGGGAGTTAAGGCAAGGGTGCTAGACTCAGACATCATGAAGAGCAAAGATAGGTTCTGCTCCTCATTCCCTGGCCAGTAGAGGGACAGAGACCACACAGTCACCTTTAGTAAGCAAGTGTCTGCCGTACGCCTGGTGTTAGGCCATGTCACACTTGGCTGTGTGGGCAGGAAAGGGTGCCCCGTGAGGGCCTATCCATTTGCTTAGCAATCTGACCACAAATTCAGCCATGTATCTTGGGCACCATCAAGGAATGAGAGACAAAAGAAAAATCAGATTTTATGTGAGAGGCTGAACAGACTAAGCCTAATAACTTGAGACAATTAGAGAACCAGCAAAGAGAAAGAACCAGACAGGTATGATAGAGGTAGCAGCTTAGGGGGAAAATCATAATAATGATATCAATTATAGTAATGATCTCTTACATTTGTTAGAGCATTATGTTTGATAAATCACTTCTAATACATGATATTATCTAATCTTTAAATGGTTTAGTGAGGAAGGCTAGGACTTCTTGTCCCCCATTTTATTAATGAGGAAGTTGAAGTTCACAGAGGTTAAACACTTGCTCAAGGTCCCTTGTCTGTGCTAGCACTAGAACTCCAGCCATTGACTTATTTCTGTCCGTTGTCTTTTCTATAAGGTGGCTGGTTCAGCCCTGCTCACTCTCTGGGGGCACATCCATCCTCAGAGGCCTATGGCTACCTCTTTTGTCCTCCCAGTACTCAGCAGAAGCAGGAGCTCGATGCAGAGTAGTGGAGACTGGGCAATTAATTGAGGTGAGGGTGGGTGGAGCAAGAGGTCTCGGGTCTTGTGCTTGGCATAGACTCCCGGTTTCTGCCTCTGCCAATGTGTACTACAGAGTCAAGCAGGCACCAGCATCCCCCTCTGTGTCAGGAGGTAGTCATGGAAACTCACTCTCTTCCTGAGGAGGAGAGAATTAGGTAGAAAGGAGGAATCAAGTTAATTGCCTGTCATCCCCTCTCTGCTCTCTATGTGTTGATTCAAATTAAGCTTTTTCAGTTTCCTAATGTCAGCAGATACTAAACGACCAGAACGCAGTCCTGGGACTCAGGAACACAAATCGCTTTGTCTGACCTCCCTTGATTTCTGACCCAAACTCTCTGAACTGCCTTAATTCTGACCATCTATGACTCTATATTCATCCACCTAGCCATTCCCCCTCTGTAGTGAAAAGAACAGAATTCAAATTGAATTCTGTATTTGCTGAAATTCACTGTAGCTCCGAGAGAAGTAGTTAAATCAGTGATGGATGGTCTGTGCTGTGTGTTGCCCACGTGGAGGGAAGTAGAGGCACGGTCTAGATCTGTGAGGGGTGTCACCCCCAGTTAAGCTAACACCTGAACAGAGCTAGAGGAGATCTCCAAAGATCAGCCCCCTTTTTTCCCTGTCCTATACCTAGGACATTCTTTATGGCCAGAAGGAATTATTTGAGATTCTTTGCATGTTCCTTACTTGTTTTATTGTTAGTTCCTCATGTTTTCTCTGCCTGAAACACTCCCCTTATTTTTTAATTATGTCTCAACCCTGACAATGCCTCTCTGGGAAGCCTTCTCAAGGCTAAATATGGGAATTCAAAACACCATGAGTTCCCTTTACTATAGACAACAAATGTGCTATCATGTGTGCAGGAATCCTACCTCCCCAGCAGACTGTAAGCTTCTGGGAGCAAAGGCTATGTCGCCCTTGATCTAGTTTCCCAGCACCAAGCACAGTGCCAGGCACATAGAAGATGATCAATCAACATTTATGGAGTAAGTGATTCATTTACTGAGTGAGCAACAAATGGAGTTTTGGAGGATAGTGGATTGGAAGAAGAAACTATTTAGTTAAAGTCTAGAGTTGAACTTCCGTTGTGGTCTATCTGGATGTTTGTAGTATTTGCATTTTACTCAAATAGTATGGGTAGCTATGAGACGTCTTTGTTTGTGCTCAAGCCTGGGTTTGCCCCCAAACCTCTGCTCTGCCTTATTCAGGCCAACATTGATCCTGGGATTTTTTTGCCACACTGGCTCTGAAAATAGCCCACACTGAGGTTAAGCATGGTGGTTCATGTTGGCAACTGGAGAGGTAGAAGAGGCAAAAAGCAGACTCCTAGGATGAGAAGGCTGACATGAGTGAGGGCTTGGGGGCTGTTTGAAATCCCCCTGGGAGGCTCTTTCTGGATCAGAAGGTATTCCTGGGAAGGAGATGTTGTCTCTTAGCAGACACTGTCTAGGGAAAACGTACCTCTCAATTTAACAATGGAAGTGAACGTTTGACTTTCTCCTTGTATTTGTAGGGAGTGTATAGTTTTTATGGGGCTCTCAGGAAAGAGCACTGAGCTAGGAGTCAACAGTTGTGAGGGCAGGTCCGTCATTACCAATGTGGGACCACGGGTCTGGGCTTCAGTTTCCTTTTCCGTAACTGAAGGAGAGGGTAAAGTCAAATACTCTCGTGGGAGTATTCCATGATTCTATAAAAATACGCTTCCCTGTGCAACTGGTTCAGAAGTTTAACACGGCAGGAGAGGCAGTGGAATGCCTGGGTCGGGGTTCTCAGGAAAGCCAGGGGCTGGAAGGTGGTGTCAGGGGAGGCTCTCCCAGGGGATCTTGGTTTCATCTTTTTCTTCTCATCTTTTCCTCCCCACCCCCCTTTGCGTCTCTGGTGGGAGGCAGTGTGCCATAGTGGTTATATGCACGGGCTTCGGAGTCTGATAGAACTATGTTTGAATTCCAGCTCCACCATTTATTGTGTGTGACCTGGGACAAATTTCTTAACCTTCCCCTGCCTCAGTTTTCTCATCTACAAAGGGGGTTTATCTTCCTAAGATTATATCATTAAGGTTGAATGACTTGATGTAATGAAAGGATCCTAAAATATCTGCTTTTGTTTCTCACAAATATAGTAATACTGATGCTGTCTACGCGTCTATCCCAGAGCTCTGATTTTGACATGGAAGTCTATAATCTTTTACCCCAGTGTCTCACCTGTTTGCTGTTGATTTTGCATGGAAAAAACTAGGAATAGTGTACTTTTACTTCAGGTATTTAATTGTCTCTCTCAGTCTGCAGTTCTGCTTGCACCATAAACCTACTGAACTGGATGGTACAAGGTAGAAGAACTAGTGAACAGACAGAATTTCTCACTGTAACAATAATAAACATTGCTATAGACAAAAACATTTAAAAAATAGTGCATACAAAGCATTCAGGAGTAACAGATAACCGACTCACTGAGGGTATATATGTCCTTCCAATACACTTAAGGGTTAGAGAAATAAAGATGAGGCAAAGGAAGCCTTGAGTTCCTTGTAAGTCCTTGTGCACTTCCAGTTTTAACAGCATTGTAGCAGGTATCTGTTGTGCCTATGCACTAATAGTTCTTAACAGTAAATTTATTGAAGCTTTGGATGATAAATTATCCATAAATTGTACCTTGATTCTATAATCAATATGAAATAGCATCTGTAGGTAAAAAGGTAAATGGTGAGAATATTCAAGTTCCTTCTAAGTGCAATTTTCAATGACATTTGCACATTAGTTCTGTATACCTTTAGTCTCAGTTGTTGGAGTGGCAAGGTTTAGGATCTGCACTAGGATGTTATGAAGACTGTGCATGTGGTGGCTTTGGAGAGCTACCCTGCCTGGGGAGCTCATTCTGAGGCCCTCTGGCAGTCTAGGTGAGTCCCTACCAGCCTCCCACAAGTAAGTGGGCAAACACAGGAACAGGTGGTGAGTCCCTTGTGGGCAGGACCTATCTTATTCATTGTCATATATCCAGACTTTGGGAGGTGACAGGCACTTGGTATACACTTAATGAGTTATAGGGTCTGAAAGTACTGGGTCTCTGTTAAGCAGGAGATGGAGATGCCTGGCTAGGAAAACCTTAGAGCAATATGCAAAGCATATCTAAGGCATGTTCTGAACCACGAGGTTCAATACTGATATGACAGTGTGCATTGCCATGCCTTTTTCACTTAACACCCACATCTTGAATTACTCTAGACTTGAGACTCTGAGAGTAAAGGGGTGAAATCAAAGGCCCTTCTTAGCTAGAGCTAAAATACAGGGGTGGCAAGGTTGGAAATGAAGCCCAGGAGGTCCCAATGTGGGATAATGTTTCCTTCAGGGTGAGGCATTTCCCTCACTAAATGAAGCCAATCAAATTCTACGGAGAGCTAGAAGCACTGGCTTTGCCATTATATTTCAGGATACAGTGAATGAGAGGAATGACCAAAAGGGAGTGGATCCACACAAGTACAAGGTTAGCTTGACAGTTAATGAGAGGTTTGAAGGAAGAGAGATGGGCTGTTCTGCAAGATGTTTTACTGGCTGAGATTTCAAGAACCCTTGGCAAGTTGAGAATAATGAGATGTGTTCATTTTGCCTTCACTGTAATGAATCATGTATCCGAGGAAAATGGTGTGTGTGTGGAGTCATGTTTTATTCTTTCTGAATTATTGCTTATCATTCAGGGTCCCCCCAGCCACTTGAAGATTACCAGGATGAAATCAGATTTTAGCTGGGGTGGTAGAACATTCTATTTTGGAGGGGCATCTTGGCTCCAGAATCTTCTTTCTATCACACACCAGAAGACAGGGCAGTCTTTCTGAGCAGGCCCTGGCCAGTGGCCCAGCGGCTTGGCAGATAAAGGTGGGCATAGGGGGTGTTCTCTTTCCTTCTCTCCTTCAGCAAGACAGGATCTTGAGGAAGGCTTTGCGGAACTCAACATTGAAGGTGGTATAGATCACGGGGTTGAGGGCGCTGTTCACATAGCCCAGCCAGGTGGTGGCTCTGTAGAGCTCTGGGGACACATGGCATGCTGAGCAGTGGGCATTGAGAACGTGGGTCAAAAAGAAGGGCAGCCAGCAGACAATGAAGGTGCCTAGGTCAAAGGAAGAGACAAACTGGGTAAGAGTTTCGCTTACTCATTTTGTTGTAACATGAACATGACTCACGCTTGCTTCCTTTATGGCAGTACTACCGGTATGTTGGATGTTTTACATTAGGGTGACCAGACGTCCCGCTTTTGGTGGGACAGTCCCAATTTTTAACAACGTGTCCCGCGTCCCGCAGCTTTTTAAAAAAGTCCCGATTTTTGGAAAGAATGCACGACAAGCTAGGGAACAGCGGGAGATAGACCAAATTTTTAATCAAGAACCCCCTCCCCTCTGGTCAATGGTGTCCCGCTTTACCAATGTTAAAATCTGGTCACCTTATTTTACATACACATTTCATTTTTAAACCAGCCCTAAGAAGTAGGTGTGATTAGCCACATCCTTTTTTTTTTTTTTTTTAAGAAAATAGAAAAACCTTAACATTGTTACTTCATCTTAGGCCTTTGTTCCTAAATAAATTTTCTAATTCAATCTTTAGATAGTTTTTTACTAGTCTTTTCTACTTTGCAATTTAACTGAAAGATTTATTTAATGTGTAGCCATCAAGACACGATCCTAGGTGCTGATAGGGAAGATCCTAAAGATGCACCTGACAGTTTCTGCTGTTGAGGAGATTATACCTAGGGATTCTCATGAAGTCCCACGATATGAGAAGGTGAGGTTTGTCAGTGATAATAAACAGTGTGAATTGTCTTCACTAACTCTACATGGTACCTGTGAGTTAACAATTTTTTCTTTATTTAAATAAATGTTATATTTTTCTCCAAACAAAACAAAACAAAACAAAAAACAAAAACTAGCTCTAATTTTGTACATTATGAAAACTTGCTAAATATAGAAAAGTAGAAAGAAGAAAAATAACCACTCTCCACTTAAAGACAATCATTTTTGGCATCTTGGTAAATTAATTTTCAGGTTCTTTTTCCTCTATTATTTAAAATAATAGATATTATCATACCACATGATAGTAGTTTTTTTTATCCTTATTTTTTCACTGAATATTTTAGAATAAGTAAGCATTTATTAAACATCCAATATATGCCAGACACTTTTGTTTAATCATTATATTATTTATTATTTTATTTATCCATTATAACTCCACATTATAGACAGTAAGCATGACAGATAAACATAGTTTAATTAGGTGATGTTTTGAGTTTCATATTTCATTTATTTCACTGTAGGTCTTCTGATTTTCACTAGTTAGCATTTATACCCAAACCCTTTTCAGTTGTATCATGAACATTTATAAATGTGACCGTCGTTGAATGTCCAATGTCTGTCAAATGGGGTTACCTTAACCCTCTGCCAGCTGCATCAAACTCAACCTAACCCATTTTAATTTTAATCAAGCCCAACCCAAACTCACCGAGCACAATAGCCAGCATCTGGGTCGCCTTCTTCTCCCGAAGCGGCACTCCCCGAGGTTGCAGGGGCCCCAGCTTCAGCGATGTTGACAACCTGCCGTTACTGAGTTTTCGAACCTCTAAGCTGAGCTTGGGTGCCATGGCAGGGCTGAGGGACTTCCGCGTCCTCCCCAACTTTTTCAACTCCCCTTCCCCTTCTTGGAAGCCTGGGGGCCCGAAGGCCGTATCTTGGCAGATGCTATAATAACGCCTGAGCTCCATGTGCGTTTGGCCAGGGGAGAGGGGCTGCAGGTGTGACAAGAGAGGGTCCTGACATTTCTGGGGATATTGTTTATCTTCTGAATGTTCCTGAGAAGGGAAAGAGAATGCAAGAAAGAAGAGGAAACCATTATTACTGAAACCCACAGACAGCGTATCTGAGAGTGGTGGGACCGTGGGACGTTGTTAGGGTAAATGAAATTCGCTTCTGACTTTACATGATAAAGCACCTACCACATAGCAAACATTTGAGAATCACAATAACGCCTTGAGGCGGGTAGCATAGGATTATAGCCTGGTCTTTTTGAGTTAGGATGGCTTGAATATACAGAGGAACATGTTAAATGACACCACTGGGATATAAGTGGCAAAATCTGGAATGTGAGAAACTCCTTAAGCCAAGTACGTACCTTGGTTTCTTTAACTGAAAATAAATGGCAATGACAATGACAATGACAGCAACAACACTTACCAATTGCAAAACATGGGTCTTATTTAAACTTTGATTAAAATAAATCAACTAAAAAATTTATAGCACAATTAAGAAGTTTGCACATTGGATATTGAATGATATTAGGAAATAGATAGTATTAATTTATTTAGTTTGATGTGGTATTGCGATTATGTGTTAAGAGTTCATATCCTTTAGCGAGTCTAATAGAAATAATTTTGGTTGAAATACTATGATGTATGGGATTTGCTTCCAAACAATCTTGTGGAAGCACATGAATGTAGGTGGAAGTGTAGATGAAATAAAATTGGTCATGCTTCCGAAGCTGCTCTTCAGCCTTCTCACTGAGTCTGAGCTACTTGATATCTTTCCTGTAAATTTCTTTTTCTACATAAGTTAAGGTCATTGTCAGTAACCAAGAACTTTCACTACTCTCCCCGTACTTCAAGGAATCACAATTTTTCAGATACCATATACGATGCTAGTACATTGTACACACTCAGAAACATTGTTGAATGAATCAGTGTAAGAGGCATTCAAGATGATATAGTATTTTTAAACTGTGCTCCACAGAGGTATCCATAGGAATTCTAACATATTTTTAAACATTGGCTTTAATTTTGATGGGTTCGCTACTAATTAATATAAGCATATTATTAGTAAAACCCCTTTTTATGAGCTGGTAATCTATACCAGAGCTTTTATTACAAAATCATAAGCATGTAATTCTGTAACATAACAATATCACATTCAAGCTTTAAAAAGAGCATTACTTCTGTTAGATCCTGTATTTAAAAAAAATTATTATTAGTTTTTATTTATTTATTAAAAAAATTTATTTTCATTGTTTTTTGACAGAGAGAGAGACAGACAGAGAGAGACAGAGAGAAGGGGGAGGGTCCAGAGCAGTCTCCATAGTTGACAGCATTAGTTTTCCACATACAGTGATCCCTCGTTTTTCGCGGTTAATGGGGACCAGAACCTTCCGCAAAAGCTGAAAAACCGCGAAGTAGGATTTGCCCCTAGGAATTTTCTCATGGGTCGATGTCGCCCCAGAAACCAACCACGCGCCTTTATGAGAGCCCGTGGGATGGACTCTGAGTCAACTCATCTCTTTGTTTGACGTGCAGGGATCCTTCTCTCTCGCGCATCCACATGAAACAACGTTCCTTTCCGCAATGTGGCTGCCGACATGGTTGTATTTTTTCATTTTTATTTTTTGATGAATATTTTGGGAAAACCCGCGAAGCACTGAAGCTGCAAAACATGGAGCGCGAAGTGGCGAGGGAACACTGTAGTTTTACTCCACAGGTGGGTTTGGGGCTGCACAGGGCAGGAACTGGACCGGGAGCCTCCCGCATAGGCCCCAGCAAGAACTAAACTGGGGGCACACTGGGCCCGAGCCGGGATTTGATCCTTGGTCTCTGGGGCTGCAAAGTGAGCGCTTAACCCGCTGAGCCATCCCAGCTTCCCCTATTTTATTTTTTGAGAGGAGAGAGAGAGAGAAGGAGGGCCCAAAGCAGTCTCTGATAGTTATACATCATCAGGTGACATGGTTTTGTTCCGCACAGGTGAATGTGGGGCCATGTGGGGTGGGAACTGAACTGGGAGCCTCCTCCATGGGAGGTGAGAAGCTTCCCCTCTAAGCCATCCCAGCAGTTACGAGTTGCACAGCAGTTCAGCTTATGGGGTTTGCACAGGCCAGGGTCAGGAATTGAACCCCAGATCTCATGATTGTGAGGCAAGTGCTCAATCGCTGAGCTATCTTGACATCCCCAGATCCTGTATTTTATCTAAACAAGTATGATTATGTTTATGATTGTGTGGGCATCTAGTGGTCTTCTAAAAGTAATATTTAACTTCTAATGCATTGTTTCTGAAACAAGGGCCTGAGGACAAATTCTTAAGAGTGCTTGTGGAATCTCATATAGATCACAGTGGTTTAGAGCACCTTGTCTCCATTTTACAGAAGTGAACTTTCAGTCCTAAAGAAGCAAAGTGATCCTTCCAAGGTTACATATTGGTGGTGTATTTTTCAGCTCTGCTAACCCTCATCACTACCTCCATGCCTGACGTGAGAAAACACCGGGTTCCTCTCAGTCTGGCTGGCAGAGCTCTGTACTCCCAGATGGCAGGAGAGAGCCTATTGCTCTACACTCTTGACAATTCCAGCCTCTTGGTAGTAGTCACCACTTTTTCCCCTTTTTGGCCTGGGAGCCTCCTCAGACCTTGGATCTTCTATAGGCAACTTCAAACCTCAAACCACACACACATGCACATGCACACGCATGCACACACACACACTTTTAAAAAAATTATTCACCAAAGTCCCTAACTACTATATCAGACTTGCCAAAAAAAAAAGGGTTAATTAACTATACGGAGATTGGACAAGGCTCAGAACTTCATCATTGTGGGTTTTCGAAGCTTTATTCCTAAACATTTACTTAGCTGAGGAGTTCAGGGAGAGGAATCCTGGTCTTATATTTAACACTTTGGGGCTTCAACCTACACTTGGTTTGTTTGGAGAGGCAGGGCTGGCTTAAACTGGAAGGATAGGATCAGGGTGACCATAAAATTATCTTGTATTTCCTCATGTTCAATGGCAGATTGGGCACTTGAACATTTCACATTAGCCTCCCTTCTCTGCATTGCTTGGCTTTGCCCATATATGTTCCATTGACACCCTGTTTCTTCTAATGCAGGTGGCCCTGGCTGGCATCCAGAGTCTTTGGCTCCAGCCATTGGGATCTTACCCAACAATCATATGATTTTTAGATATCATTTGATGAATCCTATTTTGAAACTTAAATCAGGCAGGGTCTTAGATCTATCCAATATTAGATCCTTTAGATACAAGTAAGTGTGGGATGAGGGTTAGATTCCATTTGGTGGTAGAAATTGAATCAAGCCAAGCCAGCATCTTGAGTAAAGGTCTCTCATTCTTTTGCTACGTTGAAGACATGGCTTACTTACCATTTTCCCTGTGGCATCTGATAGAAATCTGGCCCTTACTGAAAACTGCCGAATGGGGTGCAGCCGAAGGCAGGATGACTAGGGTGGGTTGAAAGAGAAATAGTTCTGGGTTAACCTCCACAGAGTTGAGCCATAAATGACAATGCTTTGAATGCAACGTTCATATCCTCAGTCTCAGGTCCTGACATTTTATTTCATGATAACCGATATTCTTGTTTTACCCAACTTTGAGAGTCTGACCTCCAGTCAGGTTGATCTAGACATCCAAATGATAACCTGCCTTCAAGATCAGTTCAGTTCTTACCTTGTCCATGAAGCCCTTTGCTGAGCTTATTGACCGCTCTCTTCTCATAACCTCAAAGGCATTTAATATGATGCTTGATTGTCTTCAACCCACATTTAGCAAACATCCCATCTAGTTTGGGGCTATACATTAACTCTGTATAATGTATAGCTCCAAGTATTCACTTGTCTGGATTCTAAGCTCCATGAAGGCAGAGGCTGTATAATATTTCTGCTGTCCTTTCCCTAGAACACTGCAAGTAATTGGTAATCATCATTCATGCTTCAAGTACATTACAGGTAAGCTACTATGACACTGAGCATGGAATAAACAGAATTTAAAGCCCAAGAAATGGGAAGATCAGTGCTGAGGCAACAACCTTCCTTTATAGAGCCTAAAAAGGTCCCAAACTAATATAATATTAAATGTAAACTGAAAAAGAAAAAGACCCAATAAAATGTGTCTTCCCATTCCACCAGCTCATTAATGCCTTGATACAAAAGCAGATCTATTCATAGTATAGGAAAGAGATTTTTATGAACTCCAGTGATTCTTAGAATGAGTGATCTGGCCAAAAAGTCAGTCTTGGGAACCTACCAGCAGAACTTGCTTGGTATAGTTGCCACATTTAAAACCCTGCATGACATCTGAATTGCTGGCCATTTGAGGATAATGAGAGGGTTTGAAGAGAAGCAGAACAAGCCCAGAAACTATTCTAACATCTTGTCAAGTAGGGTGTGCTCTAGGGAAGACTATCAATGCATTTTTTGGATTAGATTTCCTACCTCTAAAGTAGAAACAATAGCAGCAGAGTAGATGGTGGATGTCAGATGTGTGTCTCCAATGTGGCAAAAGCACACGCTGTGAGACACAAGGCTGGGAGGCTATGGGGCTGGGTTGTCTTCCCTCTGACCCTCCAGAGCACTTACTTGTTGAGGGAAGCCAGGCCTGA
This sequence comes from Craseonycteris thonglongyai, assembly GCA_004027555.1. Taxonomy (NCBI): domain Eukaryota; kingdom Metazoa; phylum Chordata; class Mammalia; order Chiroptera; family Craseonycteridae; genus Craseonycteris; species Craseonycteris thonglongyai. The sequence continues at coordinate 49,337 of PVKE010005328.1, forward strand.
CACTGATGCACTGACTGTTCTGTCGAGTGAGGATCCGTTTCCTTCTCCTCTGTCTCAACACCACGTAGATCCTGGCATAGACGAGGACAGTCACTCCAAAGGGCAGATAGAAGGACACCACTGAAGAGTAGATGACAAAATCAGGGTTGGAGATGGAGCAGACGCTGGGGTCTCCTGTGAGTGAGAGAACAAAAGAAAGCCAAGCAGTTGGCCAAGTATGAGACCTCAGTGGTGAGCACACAATGTGGCCCCAGATCACAAGTGGTGTCTCCAATGCACATGGAGCTTTGAGAAGCAAGGGTTCCTGGTCCCACCTGCCCCTCATCATGTCCCAGTTCACATGCAGGCTCGTCCAGACTTGTCTGAGTTTCTCAGGCAGAAGCAACTCTTCTTTCCTTTGTGCCTCATAGCCCCTTAGTTTTGCCTCTTTTGTGTAGTTAGCACACATGTCCTGGTTGTTAAATTACGAGAGTGAGGGGGGTGCAGTCTCAGGCAACTGTGTTGTCAGTTGGCTGAGGGTGGAAGTCTAACCCATCTTTGTGTGGTTCACAGTTCACTTACATTTTTTTTTTTTAACCAATGATTACATGCCAGACACTGCTCTGCACTGGGGCTGCAACGGGGCATGGCACCATATCTGCCCTTGAAGGTGCTCACAGTCTAGATAGACAGACGATCCTTTCCAACTGCTGGGCTAAGTGTCACAGAGGAATGCAGCCTGGGGAGCTGGGGGAACGTCGCCGAGCACCAGGCCAGAGGCTCGCAGATGGTGTGCAGCCCTCAGGAAAGCCTTCTGGAGTGGAGGCCTATGACAGTTGAGCACAGTGAACAGATGAAGGTTTCTTTGCTGAGAATGCCAAGCGTCCAATTTTGAATCAGGGGTATGAGGCAGGTGGTAGCTGAATATGAGACAAGCATTTGATTTTTCAGGGAATTCCAGCCCTGGTTAGGAGTGAGATGGGAAGAGGGCCAGTAAGAATATTGTTACCCTGGACCATGTGAATTGCTTGATGTCCTGAAATGCTCCTGTCACTCGTTCTTAGGAGGACCTTGCAGTTTTGTCTTTTTCATTAACAGGTGTTGAGATTCCCCCAATGCCCAGGAGAGGGCCTAGACTTGTCCCTCTTGGGAGAGAAAAGGGAAGAAAACAAATACCTTCCATGTGATACGCCAAGGGCTTTACACATATTAACTAACGTGTTCCTTATAACAACGTGATGTGACACAGGTGCCATTACTGACTCTATTCTAGGATGAGCAGACTAAGTAAGGCTTTGAGAGGTTCAGTAAGCGGCCCAATATCACACAGCCTGAAATGGGCAGAGCCTGGATGTATTTCCTCTTGCCATCATGACCCCCACACCATGGTTCTCTCTGTGATTTTGACTCTCTACCTCCCTCTATCACCAGGACATGGCACATCTTCACTTTCTCCAGCAATTGTCAGCAATAGCTGTTGGCCACCTGGCCAATCTTCATTAAGACTGAGGATTCTCCAAACCACAATCTGGCCTCAGGACATGTAGCCTCAGGTGTGAGCTGGTGGGGACAGGGCAGCGGCCACACAGGCTGCTGATCCTGCTTCTTGGTCCTCTGAGGTGGCAGAGGCCAGGCAGCCCGGGGTATGCGACCCAGGCCTGCCATTTGTTAACTGTGTAATCTTGTGCACATCACTCAACTCCGCCAAGCCCCAGTTGCACTATCTATTAAAGAAGGATGAAAAAATTGTCTCATGCAGTGGTTATCAGAATGAATGAGAATAAATGGAAGCTATTATTATTTATTCTTTATGGTTATTATTTAAGTTTTTACTTCCTCTGAGCTTTTTGAACTTAAAAGGGACAGTATTATTTGGAATGGAAATTTGGGGAGGGACTTATAAGAAAAAGTATTTGTAGGGGAGGGCAGGGGGCAACAGCTAAGAATTAAAACAAAGAAGAGTGTGCTCAGTGAGGTGTTTTACTGGCAGCACGGCCACCAGAATCTTTACAAGCTACTTACTTCCAAATTCTCTGATTCTTTTGGGGAGGGAGCAAAATTCAGGTAGAATTAATGTCGTCTCACTACCTGTCAGTGCCCTTTAGGAAATGGCTCCTAAGGTTTTGAGAACTGGGCAACAAATTGGCATCTAAATTTTATTTATCAACTACTCCTTTAAAAAAGCCAGGAGCAGAAAATGCCAGGATAGCTCAGTGGGTTGAGCCCTTACCTTGTGGCTACGAGGTCCAGGGATCAAGTCCCAGCCCCGGCCAGTGCAGGCCCACGTGCTGAACGGTGGTGCAGCTGGTGGTTGCTGGAATGGTGGCAAGGGTTCTCACCCACCCACGTGGCTCCCCGCCCACCTGTGTAGGATGAAACCATGTCACAACTAACGATGTACAACTGTGGAGACTGCTCTGGGCCCTCCCACCTTCTCTCTCTCTCACACATACACTTTCTCTCAAACAATAAAATAAATCTTAAAAATTTTTTTTTTTAAAACAGCCAGGATCAAAAGTGGGTATAGTATGCCTACATTTCTGTAAAAATGGATACACACACAAATACCCACATGTGTGCATGTGCATGCACTCATGTATATATACTAATTTCAAGCATTATCTTTGAAGAATATGAGAGTTTGGTTCTAGGGAAGGGGACATAGAAATCAGCAATCTAGGCTAGAAGGGAGACCTACATATAATATGTATATGTATCCCATTACACCTTATATTTTATCATGCGTTAATATTTATTTTTCCAGTAAAAATATTTTTTTAAGATTTATTTTTATTGGTTTTGACAGAGAGAGAGAGAGAGAGAAGGGGGAGGGCCCAAAACAGTCTCCACAGCTGCACATCATCTGTTTTTCCACATAGTTTCATTCCACAGGTGGGCGTGGGGCTGCACAGGGCAGGAACTGGGCCGGGGTCCCACCCCGGTGAGAACTGAACTGGGGGACACTCCCCAGCTCAGCATATGGGTCCACATGGGCCGGGGCCGGGATTTGATCCTCGGTCTCCGGGGCTGGAAAGTGAGTGCTTAACCCACTGAGCCATACTGGCTTCCCCTCCAGTAAAAATATTGAAAGCATATATATGAGAGAGTAAAGAGAGAGCACATAGCCTATTTTAGGATTGCTGATCAATGAAGTCTCTCATATATAATCAATGGACCTGCACTGTCACCCTGTCCTTCCTCTCCAAGCTGAGAAACTGCTGCCTGTCCTCAGATGGAGTTTGGCAGCCTCTCCCAGAATTTCCCCACACTATGTAATCCCACGAGAACTGTCACAGGCAGAGTGACATAGGAGGCAAGTGGCCAGTGAGTGGGCCCTGCTCCAGCCCCATCAGGTCTGACTTGGGGGTGTGTCCCGTGTGCAGGGCAGAGTGACGCATCCCACACCAGCAATTCTGGAAGCTTCTCTCTGCTGAATCCCGAGGCAGTGAGGGCAGTGAGGCCCCTCAGGAGATGAGGTGCCTTGTCTTGATTATTTGATTGAAAGAGTACCATGTTGTCAACACAATAGTTATTGAATGAATACACGAATGACGAGTAAGTGAGCGAAGTGCACACACAAGCATTTTACATAAACACATACGTAAGCAGTCACCGGCTGGAGGATAGTGGGGAGGGCCAGGGTGTCACTCCCTCTTTCTCTGAGATGGAGATGTTTATCCCAAACAATCTCAACACGTAAGGAGGAAATGACGACGAGAACTCATCCATTTATTCAACACAATTTTATGGAACGCCTACTATGTTCAAGGCACTGTGCTGTGTGATGAAAACACTCAATAGCTCTGCTGAAGGAGACATCTGGACTAGCCAGGGAACTTAAGTCTCGCAGTGATATAAACCGGCAAGGCCACAAGCAGGCTGACTTGAGAGATCCATAAACTTCAACTTCACTGAAGGATTTGTCCTCAACTTGTTTGCAAAGACAGGAGATCCTGATGAATCTGATTTTAGGATGAGGCTATTATTTAAACTTTGTGCCTCTCAATCAAGCTCCCCCCGTGCCCCAACTCCAGTGTTCTAAAAGCCAGCTGAGGTGTTTGATTGCTCAAAACAAATAAATAGCACAATAGCACTCCTCCATATTTTGTTTCACTGGAAAATTAAGCCAGCTGATAGGATTTTCTTAGGTTTAACTTTTTCTTCCCATGAAGATTTCTTAAACTCTTGTCACCAGCTATGGCTTATTCATTCTGGATTTTTTTTTTTTTAATAACACAATAGCTATCTGATTTAGCAGAAATTTAAATATTAGTTATTTGTATTACCTAGGAAATGAAAGGACTGGTCATTCAGGGCTCTTTAGGGTTTCCTCTAGCACCAACACTCCATGCTCCACTACCGTGAGGGGCTGGTGATGGTGTGATATTTGGCTAGACTGCAGACCTCTGCCGGGTGCCAGGACAACACTGGTCAGCCAGGCCCTGCAGCCTTGGATCTCTGCGTGACCCCAATCCTGCCTATGTGTGCATCCAGAAATGCATGTTGACCTTTCCTCAGTCAATAACAGCAACTCCAAGTTGGAAGAAAATGAAGTCCAACTTTTCACTACCTTATGTTCTCTGACAATTCACAATCCCAATGTGACAGCTCATTTCATTAAAAGAACTTTGCCGAAAAGTGTTGCACTGCTTAGGGAAAGTTTATTTACTTCCAATATCAGGTGTGATTGCCAGTATCCTGACCTTTTCTCCTCTGCTTTTCACAGAGAGAGTAGAAAAAAATGACTGGGAGAAGTCATTTATATTGGGCTTTTGAAGGAACTTGGGAACTTTTTTGTAGATGAACTAGGTGCTAGAGGAGCCTATGCAAGCGCGTTGATACATTTTGCCTCCAATGTTAAGAATTTAATAACAGCACGCTGTTTGAACCAAATGTCTGAACACTCTTTCATTTCACTGTGCACTGGATGAAAATGTAAGGATCTGTGTGTGCAAGGTCAGGAATGATGGAAGGGAGATACTATGTGACTAAACAGAATCGATTATACCCAGATATGTCTAATATAACAAAAAATATTACAGTGGAGGCAAAATTTATCAGCCCATTCTCATATCTGTCAAGATAATGATGCTGTACTATGACAGTCAGACTGAGGCAGAGAAGAACACTAGGTCTCCCTGGTTGAGTTCTGCTCAGTAATATTTTAAACTGAGTTCTTGGATGGGAAAACTGATCTCCTCTATGACCACGAGTGAAACTACCACTGTTTAGATTTTCCTTGGAGCAGGTGCAATTTTCAGACATACAAACCTTTCCTAATACAATAATAAACAGCAATAACATTAGCTAATTATCTACTGCGCTCTTATGATGTACCTGACACTTTGACATAATATATGAATAAAGGAGAGCTAATGTTAGTCTTAATAGTAAACTTAAAAGATGAGAGAGAGAGAGATTGAGAGAGATGAGAGAGAAATGAAAGTAGACATGCTAAATCACAAGCATTCTTTGACTTCTCAATTCTATATTTGAAAATTCTTTTGGAAAGATTTTTCTGAGTTTTCTTTCTGGTACAATAATGATCTCACTAGCTTTAACACCACTGCAATTAGCTCATCATTCTTCTTCATTTTGGATGTTGACATTAACTGGGAACTCTGTCTAATGTCAGACTCTGGGACTGTTTTAACACTTACCAGGGTATGTGTCTCTGTCGGTGAAAGTAAGACTGCCTTTGCCAGCCTCCAAGAATGAGTAAGAGGAACCACCCAGTCCAGTAAGCCCTGGGGATTTGCTGCTGGCCCAGGGGCTAAGCAGTGTGTTGGTCTAGCAGTGGTAATGCAAGCCCTAGACTACAAATTCCAATTTAGAATGCACTTTCATATAGACAAAAATATAGAAGCAAGTGGATTAGTTATCAGAGTAACCTAAAAAGCACACTTAACTCATCAAACTGGTATTTTAGTGTCAACGTCAGTCTTTATAGTCATGTTGGGGAGTGTTGCTTTGGGGTGTGTGTGTGTGTGTGTGTACATGTGCACATACAAATTTATATTTGTGTGTAAAAACTGTCATTCAGTAAAAATAACAAAGTTACTCATGGTAAAGAGTAACACAGAGATGATAATAACATCATATTTTAGAAATTCCCTGAGTTAACCAGGTAAATATTTGTTGGATAACTTGGCTACTTAACCTTTAATGTGACAGATGAATGAATCTGACCTTAAGCAGGTAGCATGTACTTGGCACATCTATGAATGTTATCCCAACTTAATCTTCTCTTAATTGTAAAACTGTCTATGAAGGAAGTAGAGTGGAATTACATTACATGTAGGGTTAAATTCTAACATCAATGAGTAAATTGAAAAATATATAAAGTTGAAATTTACTTGGAAAAATCCCCTCAGTTACATATAAAGATATATGTGATTTGATTATAGCCTGGAACAATAATAAGTAAAGATATATCATACATACAGTAGTATGTCATATATTATAAAGAGTTCAAATGCAACCTGTAATTCAGTGGCTGGGCTTATTTGCAGAGAGTCATATATAAAAATAAATACTGAAAACTTCTTAACTAAATATATAGAGTAAGTCTTGAATTTGTTTAACTTTATGCTCCACTGTATTATTACCTCAAATTTATCAATTAGGAAACTTAACTCATAGAAGTTAAATAACTTGTTCAAGGAGGCAAAGCTGGTAAGTAGTATGATTTGCGTTTGATTCTAGGTTGTTCTTACTCCAGAGCCTCTGTCTGTCTTCCTAAATGTGTTTTGATTTCTAAATCACTGTCTAGCAAATGACTCTTTGAAGACTATAACTTAGGATTTGCCTGCATTTATATGTAATGTGTTACATATAATCCGTATTCACATAAACACACAGCTATGTGTCTTATGCATACATATATACTAGAAATTCATGAACCTGGAACATATTAGGAATTGAATCAATTAACACAAATAGACAAAAAAGAAATCCAAGTGAACACTAGAATAAGAAATAGTTCTCTCTTAGCAAACACTCAGTGCTTTTCATCAATACCCACAACCCTACTATATATAATAAGAGTTTTCTTTCAACATATGAAATTCCTGAGGCTAAAAGATAGACATGAAACAGACACAACAGGCACTGATTCATATGAGGTATAAATTTGGATTTATGTCTTATGTCTAAAACCCCAAAAATCTCAGATACACACATTGTCCATCTGTCTACCTGTCCGTCCGTCCATCCATCCATCCATCCATCCAATAGAAGCTGTAACTTGTGACAATCATCATGGCCAAAATTATTGTATATTAAAATATAGAAATATACCCACCAATAATTTAGGAATTTATACTACTTCCCAAGTGCTAGAAATGATTCTTATTGAGCAAAAGTAAGAAATGTGAACCCTACCTGAGGACTTACAATGCAAGATAACTCAAGTATTTTTTGCATTGTAAAGTCCATTATGAATGATCATATTTTCATTAGCAAACCTCACCTGATTTATTAATATGGTTTAGTTTTTCTTTTAAGATTTATTTTTATTGTTTTTGACATTCAAAGAGACAGACAGACAGAGATGGAGAGAAGGGGGAGGGCCGAGAGCAGTCTCCATAGCTGTATCTTTAGTTTTGCTAGTTTCACTCCCCAGGTGGGCGTGGGGCTGCGCAGGGCAGGAACCAGGCCAGGGGCCTTCCACATGGAAGGTACGCTTCTGCGAGCTGGGGGCCTCCTACGTGGGAAGCACTCCTGGGGCGGGAGCTGAACAGGGGGCTTCCCACATGGGGAGCTTGCCCTAGGGCACACCCCAGTTCAGTATATAGGTCTGTATGGGCCAGGGCTAGGATACAATCCTCAGACCCTGGGGCTGCAAGCTGAGCGTTCAATCCACTGAGCCATCCCGGCTTCCCCTGGTTTAGTTTTTTAACTGGTAGATTTCTTCTAATGAATTCAATGATATTCTTTCAAAATAGGGAGAAGGCAGGCTTTTCATTAATTGGGACAGAACTTTATCCCTGTGCCAATGATTGATGCAATTTGCTTTATATATTATTACAGTCAACAGAGGTCAAAGCTTTGCAGTCAATCATTTCATTGCAAAGTGCACTGACCAGGGGTCTTCAGGGCTGAGCAGCACTCGCAGCCACTCACGTGGGCTGTGAATCACGTTGGTTTTGGAAGGGGGGACTTCGTTGTTACCTGTAGTGTTGAAGCCAAAGAGGAGAGGGCAAGACACAGCAAAAGCTAGTACCCAGACGGTTGTAATCATGAGAGCCACACGCCGACAGGAGCTCTGTCCCGTGCCATGTTGGTAGTGAACTGGCATGACCACTGCAGTGTACCTGTGAAAGGCAGGGGGGAGCAGATAGACATGATGAGAATGGATAGGGGAACTGTTCAAAAGACAAGTTGAAAGAGGTTAACAGAGAAATAATCAGGTTGATAAACATGTCAAGAAAAAAAAAATTGTGTTGGAGAAAGAAAAAGAGTGAAAAATAGTAGAAAGGTTGAGATAAGATAGATGAAGAACTCACTGAGGGGGGTGAGCAGAGAAAGGGAGAAAGAATAAGAAAGTTAGCATAGTAGACCTGAATTGCCAGAGAGCTTCTTTACCAGTGCTGATGGCCTGGCATATCTGAGCCCTGGATACATCACTGTCTGCAAGATAGCCACACGAATACTCTGAGGACTCAGTGCTGGTGTGTGCCTTTACTTTCTCCCACAGTTTTTCGGATAATGCTAGAACTATGCCCAGAGTGGATGTTCACCCCTGCTTGTATCCCCATATAAATTCTAACCCTCATAGTGAGAAATTTTTCAAATAGAGATTTTGAAAATACAGATGAGTAAATAAATATCCAATAAAAGCTTATTTTAAAATCCAGTTTTTATGCTGACTTAGTCTGTTTGGAAGGTCATATTAAAAATACCATAGAGAAGCCAGGATGGCTCAGTGGGTTAGGCGCTCACTCTGCAGCCCCAGGGACCGAGGATCGAATCTTGGCCCCGGCCTGTGTGGACCCATATGCTGAACTGGGAAGTGCCCCCAGTTCAGTTCTCACTGGGGTGCGACCCCGACCCACTTCCTGCCCTGTGCGCCCGAAGCCCACCTGTGGAATGTGGAAAAACCAATGACGAGCAACTATGGAGACTATTCTGGGTTCTCCCCCTTCTCTCTGTCTCTGTCTCTGCATCTCTCTCTCTCTCTGTCAAAGACAATAAAAATAAATCTTTAAAAAAATACCATAGACTGAAGAACTTAAATAACAAAAATATATTTTTTATAGTTCAGAAGGCTGAGAAGTCCAAGATCAAGGCGCTGGCAGATTCAATGTTTGGTGAGGACATGGGAGGAGAGTGACTTCATCACTGAGTCATCTTGGTGGTTACCAATTGCACCACAGTTCAGCCAAAGAGGTTTGCCCAGGTGAGGACGGCAATTGAGCCCCAGTCCTTGTGATTGTGAGACAAGTGCTCAATTGCTGAGCTATCTTAGTACCTCCCAGTCCACTTCTTAATACCAGCTCTTTGGGAGTTAGCATTTCAATGTATGAATTTTGGGAGACACAAACCTTCAGTCTACAGCACATGATTTTCCGTGGTTAAAGCACAGTTCCTCATTTTTGTTGGACATCATTGTCTTTTCTATGGCAACTCCTCACATGTTTCCAGCAGCTTGTTGGACTTATTACCTGGACAATTGTTCCATAGTCATCTCAAACGCAAGTTATCTAAAATAGATTTCCCTGTCTTCCCACATCCCTTAATCTGGTTCCACTTCCTGTCTTTCTTCAAGACATCCACGCCCTATGCTCTGGCCTTTTGACTCTACTTTGGCCCTTCCATATCATTGTTCTCATTTCTTCATTTAACCTTTCATTCATTCAATATTTATTGAGCCCTTACTATGTGTCAGGCCCTATTCTGGAAATATAGAGATGTGTAAGCAGAACATTGTCACTGTCCTTATGAAGCTTGAAGTTGAGTGGAATGGATGGATCAAAAAAGAAAAAGTTAATATAAAATGAAGAGTACAGTGATCCCTCGTTTTTCGCGGTTAATGGGGACCAGAACCTTCCGCGAAAGCTGAAAAACCGCGAAGTAGGATTTGCCCCTAGGAATTTTCGTGTATGCGGGTACAAGGATGTTTTAAATATGTAAACAGTATTCATACTTTACTCATTTAAGACAAAAATTACAACAGTATACGTATTTACTTAACCGTGTCAGTGCTAACTAATAAGGTTAATGACAAAACCTTATACAGTAATAAACATGAATCAACATTGCTTTCTGAGAGAGGCCAAGAGTCTTGTG
>PVKE010005329.1:0-59509 GCA_004027555.1 Craseonycteris thonglongyai
ACAGAGACAGAGAGAGAACTGAACTGGGGGAGCTCCCAGCTCAGCACATGGTTCCGCACGGGCCGGGGCGGGACTGGATACTCGGTCCCCGGCGCTGCAAAGTGAGTGCTCAACCCACTGAGCCATCCCAGCTTCCCCGAAAAAGCAAATTCTTGGACCTTACTATAGACCTACAGAATCCAAATCTTAGGGGTGAGGTGGCTTACGATTTGTGTTTTAACAAGCCCTACAAGTGATTTTGATACCCACTGAAGTTTGAGATCCATTGCCTTATACTAGAGTTGTCAATGGTTCAGTTTAAGCATCAAGTATTTTTAAGATTTATATTATTGTTTGAGAGAAGTCGAGAGAGAGAGAGAGAGAGAGAGAGAGAGAGAGAGAGAGAGAAGGGGAGGGGGGAGGGCCCAGAGCAGTCTCCATAGTTGTACATCATTAGTTGTGACATGGTTTCATTCCACACAGGTGGATGTGGGGTTGTGCAGGGCGGGAACTGAACCAGGGGCCTTCCATATGAGAGGCGAGGACTGAGGATTGAATTCCGGCGCCAGCCCATGTGGACCCATATGCTGAACTGGGGTGAGCTTCCCATGCAGGAGGCCCCCAGTTCAGTTCTCGCCCCTGGGATTGGCTCCTGTTCAAGGGATATGCCTCTCATGTGGGAGGCCCTCAGCTGGGTTTTGCTCTGGGCCCTCTCCCTTCTCTCTCTCTCTCTCTGTCTCTTTCTGTCAAAAACAACAACAAAAAAGAATTGGACTCTGAACTCTGAAAATACTAGAACAGGGATTTGAAGGGTAAAGGTGACATTTTATAATGAACAGAGTGAGAAAGAATAAGGCATATTTAAGATAAGAGATGAGAGTAAACATTTCTACAGAGTTAGGAAGGTAGATTTGGAGCCATGTTCCAAACTCAACTTACCATAAAAACTATATCTTGTAAGCACAGAAGGTTTGTATGAGGAATTGATTGAAGAAAGTTGAGTGGATAGGCATATAGTAAATAACTTGGAGGTAGGAGAAAAAATTTGGAGGATAAAGAAACTAATTAAAGAATAGCATTATAGCTCACATGGTGAATGTATTTCCCCTATTAAGGGAGATAGGCAAATAAAGAATATGAATAGAAGGAAGAATAAAAAAACCAAATGAAGCTTGTCATAGAAAAAATATTCTTTATTTAAATAAATAAAAACATTATTAATAAGATGGCAACAATGACAAGAGTTGTTACCTAAAACCTGACAGTTAAGTTTTCCTCAAAATTTTTAAAAAGGCTTAATAATACCTCTTCTGTCTGCTATCTTTTAAAAAAAGATTTATTTTATTGTTTTTGACAGAGATAGAGACAGAGACAGAGAGACAGAGAGAAGGAGGAGGGCCCAGAGCAGTCTCCACAATTGTATATCATCGATTTTTTCCCACCCCAGTTCAGCATATGGGTCCGCACAAGCCAGGGCCAGGACTGATCCTCAGACCCTGGGGCTGCAAAGTGAGCACTTAAGCTGCTAAGCCATCCTGGCTTACCTTGTCTGCTATCTTTTTAATCCATAACTTTTCTATCAGTTTTCTGATCTGTGGGTAGAAAGAGAACATTGAGGTAGTGTTGTTTTGATAAATGTTTTTATGGAAGACCTAAGCTTGATGTAGCTTTTCAAATAGAGTTCTAGATAGCTCTTTTTCCAAAGTCTTATTTAAAGTTATCAGGACTTTCCCTGGGGGGAGGAATATGTAGAATAGAAAATATAATTTATTATTTTATTTTTATATATTTTTAAAGATTTATTGTTTGAGAGAAGGTAGAGAGAGAGCGAGCCTGAGAAGCAGGGAGAGTCCAGAGCAGTCTCCATAGTTGTACATCATTAGTTGTGACAGGGTTTCATTCCACACAGGTGGATGTGGAGCCACATGGGGTGGGAAACCAACTGGTGACCTTCTGCATGGGAGGGGAGAAACTTTGTTGCCAAGTCATGGTGGTTACCAGTTGTACCACAGTTCAGCATATGGGTTTGCATGGGCTAGGGTTGGGATTTTATCCCTAGACTTTGCAGTTGCAAGGCAAGCACTCAACCTGCTGAGCTATCCCCAGCATCCCCTGATTTATTTTTTTTAAAGAAGAAAAGATTGTCTAAGAATCTTTGATGGTTTAGAATACATCAGTGTTATTAGTTAAAACTATGCTACTATGTTAAGTGCTATGTTAATATATGTTAAAACTATGCTATTACTTTACAAAGTTACTCTACCTTTTCTCCAGGACTTTAGTTTTTAGGATTGTTCATTATCCATAGTCTCTTTTTTTTTTGTTTCTTGAGTCATTGTAGGAGATGACCAAAAGAGGAAAATTCGTTGAAAATGAGAACAAAGAATTAATCTAGATAACCAGTTCTAGGAGATTAAAGTTACTTTATCAGAAATAGTTGATAAATGTCAGTGTAGGACTTACTGATTTTGTGCTAGCTTCTTTTTTATATAGTTCCTCTGCACCTTCCCTTTCCCTGTGTATGTGGTGAATAACTCCACTGATGGCACCTCTAAGTCTTGGATGTACCCTTCAAACTTGTTTGGTTGGGGATCCAGACCTGATTTATGTATTATATGCTAATTCTTTCCCCTTCATTGTTTTAGGAATTGGTTTTTTGTTCCTTGAAAATCTTATACAGAATGGAGAAACTTATGCAAACCAGTCCTTGATGGACTAAAAGCCTAAGTGGAGCCTTAGAAGAAGAGTGAAAGTATTCAGAGCCTACGAATACAGCTCTCTTAAAATTTGTAATTGAAGCTTAGTCATCTGCCATGCTTTGTGGCTATCTCACCTTGAGTAGTGTCCAACTTACAGGTATTCTGTTCTCTATTCCAATAACTTCTATAAGATGATTGATCTTACCTTTCACAAACCAGCCCTTATACTCTTTTTTTGTCTTTAACTTTTTGTATTCTGAGTTTCTTTTTCTCCCTTCAGTGACTTCATAGTCCTTATGAGGAAAACTTACATTGCTACATGAGGCCGGGTGGTATTGTAACCTGCTGACTGGCATCCTGTGGTTTGGGTCACAGAACAAATTTCTAAGGCTTCTGGCTCCATAAGCCTGAACAGCAGCAGCCATGGGTTGGCAGAGAAAATATTGACATTTAACATCAGCTGGTCTTGCCATAAACCTATTTTCTGTTCTCAAAAGAAAAGTGGTATGAAAGATAGGGGTATTAGGTATTACCTATGCAAGTTTTCGATAATTAACTTAATAGCCTCACCAGTTAGATAATAGGAGAAATTAACTGCCTGTGTGACTTGAAAGACCAAAACCTAACATCTGTACTTATTTTTAATCTTAAAGCTTGTTTCATTCAGCTAGAGTGCTTTGCCCCCAAATTCTCATAGAGTATTAAACAGGCAGGATTTCTTGGAAAACTCACAGTACTGGGTGGAGAAAGATGAAGTTTAACATCACGAACTTGAGTGCTGGAGAAAGCACGCCTGGAGCATCTGGTTACTTTACTGTTCAGCATTGCTGCCTTTCATCTCTTCTCCAACCTTATCTAAATTAAGTTGTTTTCTAGACAAGGATGCTGCTTGTCAGAGAGGCTGGCATAGCTACTTTTGGGGAGAGGCCATCGGAAGAATGAACAGTAAAAACCCTGTTCAAGTTCAGGTTACTTTGTTATTATCTGAGAATGCCAGCCTGAAGTCTATAAAGTTGTAGGTATTAACATATGAAGATTCCCAGAAGTGAACTAAGAATACAGCATCTCAAATCAGCTACATTTTACTGCCAGTAGGAGGCCTACTTTCCCTTATGGATAGCTGTCGTTAGCTATCCTAGCAGACATTCACTTCAAGGACTCTCAGGTTTCTAGGCAACAGTTACAGCTGAGATTTCTGCAAAGCAGGCATAGCATGGTCTGATAAGGGAAAAAAGAGCAAGACAGACTGGCACAAGAAGCAGGGATAGCAAAATGCCTACAATTGCCCATTTCAATTCTCCTTTGCATCATGCCTACGGCATAGTCAGAGGGCACAGAACGAGGCTTACATGCCAGATTTTCCTGAGGGCATTTAGGTGATGAAGTCCAGGGACTTGTAGACTCAAGTACCTTTCAGGAATGCAAACCATGGTGGTTCTTTAATAAAGCTTACACTGCATATTAATGATTATATTAGAGTTATGAACACTCACTATGAAGTGAATTGACTTTCAGGAAATAAAGGCTGCAGTATAATCCAATATTGTGTGCAGTTATCTTTAAATTTTTCAAGATAATGGGAAAAGAGCTTTAATACCTAAATGTAGTCCTCAGATAACCCCAAATCCTTATTTCAGTCAGCAGCCTAGAAAAGTCTGAAGTTAGATCAGACTGATAAGGGCTGGTCCTAATAAACAAAAAATGCTCCAGAATAGGTGGTGAGAATTAGTGATTTTGGATCATTCACCTAATAATTGATAGCTGAATATCCAAGTAGGGAGGCCAAGACTATAATGGAGGCCATTTGGTTTAATACATGTTAGCCTCGGCAAGAACTTGATATGCTATGTTGACACTAAAGGATCTTGAGACCTTATTTTTGAAGGATTTCTCTCAAAGTCGAAAGAGTAGTGTCACCTGAAGAGAAAAACAATTCTTCTGTAAGACAAAACAAGGCAAATAGCTAAATTTTGAGGAGAGGGAAAGCACAGTATCTTTCTGTTAAGTGATATGCATTAATTTCTTGTTCAGGCTACTTAATTCCTCCTCTATCACCATATATTCTATGGTTTCTCAGAGGTTTGGAAGTTTTTGATGTTACAGTTAAGTCTTGAAGAAGTGGTTCTCAGTCCTGGTTGTGTATGAGAAACTGTTTTTTTTTCTTTTAAGATTTATTGTTTGAGAGAAGGAACAGAGAGAGAGAGAGAGAGAGAGAGAGAGAGAGAGAGAGAGAGAGAGAGAAAAGATGGGGGAGGTTCAGAGCAATCTCCATAGTTGTACATCATTAGTTGTGACATAGTTTCATTCTACACAGGTGGATGTGGGGCTGCACAGGGCGGAAACCGAACTGGAGGCCTCCCGCATGGAAACTGAGCATCTTCACCACCATCCTGGTGGTTACCAGTTGTGCCACAGTTCAGCATATGGGTTTGCATGGGCCAGGGCCGGGATTCAATCCCTGGACCTCACAGTTGCAAGGCAAGCACTCAACCTGCTGAGCTATCCTGTCATCCCAACTCTGAGTAGTTTTAAAGTGACAGAACTTTTGGCCCCACTTCAGAACTACTGGGTTGGAATCTTCACAAATGTGGTCTGGCTAACTGCGACTTTAATAGAGTTGCACAGGGGATTTTGATTTGTAGCTTGGGTTATTAGGCCCTGCTTTTGGGTAATTAAACTACCCTTGGATAGGCTCCTTCCACTTCCAGGAGGAACCACCGCATGAGTTCGCCAATGAAGTTTCTCTGAAGACTACCAGTGGCATGATTAATCCTATTTTTAAACCTGGTCTTTTTCTTTATGGGGTGCTGAATAGAATTCCACATAAAGTGGCAAGGTCATAGATACTCAGAAATCAAAATTTTACTTTATTGTTGACATTCTTAATTCAATGTACAGGTCTTGAGCTAAATAAATGTTTACATACACCAGGGGTCTCCAAACTACGGCCCGCGGGCCAGATGCAGCCTGCGAGGCCCTCTCATCCGGCCTGTGGAGACCTTTTTATCGGAATAAAATAATATTAAATAAATAATTAAAAACAACATCGATGTTTTGACTCTTTTTTATTTGGACCTCGAATGTGTAGTCGGCCCCCAAACTGCTGTTTGATAGTTAATGTGGCCCGCGGGCTGAAAAGTTTGGAGACCCCTGACATACACAATATAATTTAATTACTTCCACAACTGTATGAGGGATGATCACCATTTTATAGTTTAGGAAGCCAACTCAGTAGTGATAGCCCAAAGTTATAAAGCTACTATGTATTAGAATACCATTATTATTATTTGAGGTAATGCATGTAAAGCACTTAAAATACCTGATACATAGCAAGGGCATCACTTTACACGTAATAACTTATTTAATACATACAATAGCCTCATAAGGTAGGAACTATTACTACTATTATCTCCATTTTACAGACACGAAAACTGGTTTGTAAAACTGAGCTGGTAAGTGATAGAGTTGGGATGTGAACTCAAGCTGTCTGGCTCCAGAGCCTGGGATTTTAGACTCTAAATCATACAGCTGAGCCCACTGCACTCAACTATATTTGAACCCCAAATTATGGCTGATGCTAAAATGTAGGCTTTTCCCATATCCCGAGTAGTGGCAGATAAGGGTTTTCAGGCTCCAGCAATCTTACAGTTCAGCTGGAGTGGCAGTATAATATGAAATGGACCATTAAAGGGGGACCCGGATTTAAATGTAAAGTATGTGGTATATGGGGAAGCAGGGATGGCTCAGTGGGTTAAGCACTCGCTTTGCAGTCCTGGGGACTGAGGATTGAATCCTGGCCCCGGCCCGTGTAGACCCATATGCTGAACTGGGGTGAGCTTCCCATGTGGGAGGTCCACTTGTTGACCCCTAACTTGCAGGGGCATGCCTCCCATGTGAGAGGCCCCCTGGCCTAGTTCTTGCTCTGTGCGGCCCCCTCCCACCTGTGTAAAATGAAACCATGTTGAAAACTGATGATGTACAACTATGGAGACTGCTCTGGGCCCCACCCCCCCCTTTCTCTCTGTCTTTGTGTGTCTCTGCCTCTCTCTCTGTCTCTGTCAAAAACAATAAAAATAAATCTTAAAAAAAAAAGCATGTGGTATAGATCAAGTGTGTAGGAATTCAGCAAGGTCTGGACTTGGGACTATTTGAACTAGATCCAAAAGATTGATTAGATTCAGGTCAGCAAGAGGGAAAACATATATGTGAGAAAGGCAGAAATAAACATAGCATATTCACATGGTTCCCACTTGACTGGGGAGTACATATCAAGGGACAGCAGAAAATAAGATTGTGGGGAAGCCGGTATGGCTCAGTGGGTTAGGCGCTCACTTTGCAGCCCCGGGGACAGAGGATTGAATCCCGGCCCCGGCTCGTGCGGACCCCTATGCTGAACTGGGGAGTGCCCCAGTTCAGTTCTCACCGGGGCAAGACCCCAGCCCAGTTCCTGCCCTGTGCAGCCTCGCCCACCTGTGGAATGAAACTGTGGAAAAACCAATGATGTGCAACTATGGAGACTGTTCTGGGCCCTCCCCCTTCTCTCTGTCTCTGACTCTGTATCTCTCTCTCTGTGTGTCAAAAACAATAAATAAATCTTTGAAAAAAAAAAAAGAAAATAAAAGAAAATAAGATTGTCATGGTATGGAGAGTCTTCAACACAATTTTCAGAACGAGGATAAGAAATGAAGGGATGCCAGGATAGCTTAGCAGTTTGAGCACTTGCCTTGCAACTGCAAGCTTGGGGATTGAATCCTAGCCCTGGGCCTGGCCCATGCAAACCTGTAGCTGAACTGCTGTGAAACTGGCAATTGCCAGGATGGCAGCGAAGGTTCTCATGTCCCATGCAGGAGGCCCCAGTTCAGTTCCTGCCCTGCATGGTCCCACATCCACCTGTGTGGAATGAAACCATGTCACAACTAATGATGTACAACTATGGAGACTGCTCTGGGCTCTCCCCACTTTCTCTCTGTCACCTTCTCTTAAACAATAAAACAAATCTTAAAAAAAAAAAAAAGTTGGGGAAGGCCGGGATGGCTCAGTGGGTTAAGCGCTCACTTTGCAGCGCCGGGGACCAAGGATCGAATCGCGGCCTGTGCGGACCCATATGCTGAACTGGGGAGTACCCCCAGTTCAGTTCTCTCTCTGTCTCTGTATCTCTCTCTCTCTCTCTCTCTCTCTCTGTCAAAAACAATTAAAAAAAATAATTAAAAAAAAAAAAGAAAAGAAAAGAAATGCAAGTGAAAAGATCTGATAGAACTATGCTAACCTGTAGGAAAGCTGCTGTTACACTCCTACTCAACTTCTTATATGTTGGTGTCATCCTGCCTTCTCTTTATTCTCCCCCACCAGGGTGAAAGACCAATACAAATTCCACAAATCTCCCTGGGTTTCTTTCATTCAAATCTGTAGGGCCAGTATCACCCAATGCCAGGCCCATAGCTTTCTAGGGACACAACCCAGTAAATAAACTGGAAGGCAGATTCTATTTTCCAAAAATGCAAAATTTCCCTTAGAAATGATTAAAATTTCATGTGTTAAGCACTGTTATATTCTTGTTTCTTTAAAAAATACATTATCTTGGGAGCAAACATATTAAGTTCTTTAAATAATAATGCTAATCAGCTCCCTCCTCCCTCTGTCCCAGGATATATTGGGATAATGTGGGAGCCCTGGATACGGAAAGTGATAATGGTTGAAAAGATGGGAAACGGTATTAGAAAGGGGGTGGATATGAAGACAACTCTGTTTGACTGAGAATTTTTCTGAGGACCTTCTGCCTTGAAAGACACTTGAAAGTGTGTTGGCTTTCTTGAGTTAGGGAGTTTTATAACCTTGTTGTAATGGTAAGAATATTTTAGTGCTAAATTTCACCTGGTCTTCTAGGATTTAAAGTCTATTAATTTTCCTTTGTTGATTTCAGTTAATTTGATTCATCTTCATGGGGTAGGCTGACCAGATGTAACTGTTTTAAATGAGACAGAAAACAATGGTACTGTCCCATTTCAAATGGTACATCTGGTCAGCCTACTGACACCTTGAACTCAGCCCAGTTAGACTAGGTTGACCATATGTAATGTTTGAAATGGGACAGTACTATTGTTTTCTGTTCTGTATAAAACGGTATGTCTGGTCAGCCTATCATGGGGCCTATTTCCAATTTAGTCTCAATAATTCAATAAGTAAACCAGCATATTTATTGAGTGGCTATTGTGTCCAGGAGGTGGTGTTCTAGATCAGCATTTCTCAACACGTCTGGTGGAACATTTGCACTAATCCTCCTAGGGTTCTTATAAATGCAGACTTCTAGACCCCACTGCAGACCTACTAATCCTGAATCTCAGGGGATAGGGCTTGATCTCAGTTTCATAAACACCTTTCACAACCATTGTACTAGAGCAGTCGTTCTCAGACTTGAGAGTGCATTGGAATCGCTTGGAGGGCCTGTTAAAACAGAGTGCTGGACCCAACCCACAGTTTTGGATTCATTCAGTAGGTCTGGGGTAGGGCCTGAGAATTTATATGTCTAATAAATTTCCAGGTGATGCTTATGTGACCACACTTGATAATCACTGTACTAGAGCATTGTGAGGGATATAAAGAAGTATTAGAAGCAATTCTTATCACTAAGGAGTTGGAGAGATGAGACATATACTTAAAAATAAACAAAGACTCATTGACATTGGATGGGGAATTAGGAGGAATTAGGACTTAAGTTGGGCCCTAAAGGATAGATAGGGCCTGAGGTTCAGGAGAGAATTACCGTACAGGCATTCTTTTTTTTTTTCTTTCCTTTTTTTCTCTTTACAGACGTTCTTGATGGGGATATAAAAGAGGGAAAGTATAAAGGTGTATGGGAGTGGGGTGATAAATATTTGTTTGTTTGGTATAGAGCTTTATATAGGATACTAGTGGAGGTTAGTAAGGCCAGAAGGGTTAGTGCCAGACTGTGAAGAGCCTTGAAAGGCTGTCCCCCTCACCCGCCTTCACCCATTTCACAGTATTAGCCACACAGCTAGAAAGAGGAAGTCTCCCCTGCTGAATGTGCAAGAGGAAGCATAAGATTCTGAGGGCCTGTGAACTGCAATGACTACTTTTACCCAGGAACCAATTGTAGAGGCAACAGGAAGACCGAGGCACCAACCAGACTGAGTCCCTCCTCCAAGAGGGTGTCACACCGAAGCTGAAAGTGTTTGGGGAAATCAGGCATTGCTGTCTGGATACTCGGCTCTCTTGGTGGCCATCATGTCTTTGACCTCTGCCTACCAGCATAAATTAGCAGAGAAACTCACTATCCTGAATGATCGAGGTCAGGGAGTTCTCATCCGTATGTATAACATCAAGAAGGTAAGCATGAGCAGCTGGACTAGAGCTGATTATTCCAGCCATAGTAGGGCAGGGAACCCGAGGCCGACAGGCCCAGCAGTTAGTCCTTCTCTTTCCCACTGCTTTAACTGGCCTCCAGTCACTTGGATTATGTAGGCAAATCAGAAAGGGAGGCTTTGCTTCAGGGCTTCCCCTTTCTGGGTATGATTCTCATCCCAGTGAGTGTCTGCTTTCTGCTGGGTTTGGGGGTAAGGGTGGGATGGCAAATAACTGTTCTGGATCACTTGGATAATGGTCTTGGGTCTAGAATTCTGGATCTTATTGTTTATTTCTGATCCCCACACTTTGAAGATACTCATAGTTAAGTCTCAGCAAAAACATATGTGGAAGTACTTTCCAAAAAGGAAAATATAGGTGTGATATTTACATTAAGAAAAAAAGGTGTCTGTTTTCTAAACTTCTTAGACTCTTAGAGTCTAAGAGTTTATACTGTGGTTGTGTATTTATGTTTAGTGTAGGAATGGTGGAATTGAGAGAAACTGGTGGCAAGGGAAGAAAGGAGATAAAGACAAGTGGGAGTGGGGAGTTTCTGGAAGAGAAAATAGTGGACTTGGGAAGGGAACTTTTGTGCATTTTCTAATGGATTTTAATTTTAATCAATCAATATATTACGAATTTTGGTCTTTCATTAATTCCCTCTTTAAAAACAGTGAGTTTCTCAGTAGTAAATATAATAGTTTTTTTAAATACAATAATTTTTAAAGAGAACTTAGGCAAACTAACATAGAAATCATAAATAACCAGAAAAGCAAATGAAGCAAAACTGTCTAGTGTGATGTTTATCCTAAAGTATATTAATGTTCTTCTATAAATTTTTAGATTGTTAAAGTAAAATTATCTTAATCCAGCATATTATGAATCATAAAAGATTCCAATCTTTAAAAATTATGAAAGACTTCAAGATCTTATTAACGGAGTTAGAAATGTCAGCTACTATGTTACTGGTCAGGCTTGTGTATTTTTAAATAAAATAAATCACCAGGAACATGGTTTGTCTGTCACCATGTCTCCTATAAATGCCCTTTGGGATGATTTGCTAATATAATGTACAGAATTATGACACTGAGTCTCCCACAAAGTCTAACTTCTGAGCGGCTGCTTTTCTCACTCCTTCCGGCTTTAGCTGAGGGGTGGGGAGAACTTCCTCTTTGTGCGGGGCTAAGCAGACATTAAGCTTTACATCAAGCAAGACAAGATGCCCAGGTTATTTAGCATTCCTGATAGTTGTCTTAATGTCCTGGAACTTGTCCCTGACCTACTTTTATGCTTTCATAATGAATTCCCAGGTTCTCTTTCCCTTAGAGACATTATGTGAGAATGATGGTGTAGGAAGAGGTATATTTCTGAGGGGCAGGAGAAAGGGTTGAAATATAGTATGGTTTGTTTATCTGTGCAGACCTGTTCAGACCCCAAATCCAAGCCACCTTTCTTATTGGAAAAGTCCATGGAATCATCTCTCAAGTACATCAACAAGAAATTTCCCAACATAGATGTCAGAAACAGCACGGTGAGGATGCGGTACTTCTCTCTTTTCTCTGAAATAACTCTATGCTTGAATGTCTAAAACTCTCCTCTTTTGACTTTCTTTCTTTGAACTTTGCAGGAAATGGAATAGCCTTTTAGTTTTCCTAGGCTCAGTCATAGGGTTTCAGGTCGTTGGAGTCTTGAGAATTCTGAAATAAGGTGGAATTCTCCCATGTCAAGCTGGAACAAAGCATTGTCACTTTTTCAAATGTAAGACTCACCAGAACACTTTTTTCTTTTTTTCTTTATTTTCTTTTTGAACTGAACTGGAGGCCTAACCGCATTTGGGAAGCACACCCCAGTTCAGCATATGGGTCAGCACAGGCCGGGGCCAGGATTTAATCCTCGGTCCTCAGGGCTTCAAAGCAAGCACTTAACCCGCTGAGCCATCCTGGCTTCCCCAACACTTTGCTCTTGCAGAGAGACAGCTCTATCAACCCAGCAGGGTGTGTATATTTTATTTCATTCCTGTGACCCACTCAGTGTTTCCTTGCTAATTAGAATTATGCATTTGGTGGGACATCCCTTACTTTCCCCCTATGAAATATCAGCACTAGATTTCTTACCATCTTACCTGTAGCATCTTCTCATTCTATTTCTTTGACTTTGATAAACCTCCAGAGACCTAGACATGTTCTCTCATTTAGCATTCTGTATCTAGTCAGAATCACATGCCATCATCCTGCTTCCTAGATAGAGAATCTCTTTGTAAAGACCTTCAGAGCACTGGAGGTCTCCCAATGTCCTCTGTCACTGTTTTTTAAAAGACATTTTAGGTGTAACATTTTTCTTCTTGGGTTACTTTGATCACTTGTCTTATTTTCTTTTTGTGTTTATTTATTTTTTGTTTCTCTCAGCAACATTTAGGACCAGTACATCGGGAAAAAACTGAGATAATTCGATTTCTCACCAACTACTACCAGTCATTTGTGGATGTCATGGAATTTCGGGTAAGCTTTCTGTAGCTCAGGTCCCCAGTGTAGGCATTGTCCTTCTGAGGCTTTCCCATGTTCATTTATGTTGCTTAATACTGTTTCTTGAAAAGATGAGATGTATTGATATTGAAGGGTATCTAAGTTGTATTGTTAAATGAAAGTGAGTTGCAGAATAGTGTATGATACAATTATATTTTTATTTTAAAAGACCCATAGGGGAAGCCGGGATGGCTCAGTTGGTTAAGCACTTGCTTTGCAGCCCCAGGGACCGAGGATTAAATCCCGGCCCTAGCCCATGCGGATCATATGCTGAACTGGGGTGTGACCCCCAGTTCGGTTCTTGCTGGGGAGAGCTTCCCATGTGGGAGGCCCCTAGCTCATGAGGCATGTCTCCCATGTGGGAGGCCCCCACCCAGTTCCCACCCTGCTCATCCCCGCCTACCTGTGTGGAACAAAACCATGTTGAAAAGTGATGATGTACAACTATGGAGACTGCTCTGGGCCCTCCCCCTTCTCTCTGTCTGTCTCTCTCTGTCTCTGTCAAACAAATAAAATAAATCTTAAAAAAAAATAAAAAATAAAAGATGCATATGCTTATAATACTATACAATGTTAGTTATACACATAGGAAAGATTTGGAATATTATATACATTATTCTGAAAAATAACTACCTTTGGGAATGAATTATCATTGGCTTTAATTTACCAAACTATATATTTGTGTATTATTTGAATTAAAAAATTTAAGCATTATTCCACAATATTTTATTACAAATCTGAAAAATTCCAAGAGTAGTACAATGAATATTGTTCTACTCTTCTACTAGATTTTTGAATTGTTAGTATTTTGCCACATTTGTTTATCTTTCTTTTTTTGTCTGAACCATTTGTGTTGTTAGTTGCAGATATCATGATATTTCCCTCCCTAAATATTTTATTATACATCTGCTAAGAACAAGAATACTTTCTAACATAATTCTAATTAGTAATCATACTCAGGATATATAAAATTGTAAAATGTTATTAGTTACTATATAGCCCATATTCATATTCCTCTAGTTATCTCAAGGATCATTGAATTTAGTTGTCATATCTCTTCAATCTTTAGAATACCGGTAGTTCCCAGCCTTTCTTTTGTCTTTCACGACACTGACCTCTTTTGAAGAGTCCAGACTAGTTATTTGGATTTGTCTGATTGTTAACAGTATTTGGTAACAATTCTACATGAATGATATTTGAGTTTTAAACAATGAACATGTATTATTTTTGTAAATGTAAACTAAAAAATTGGGGAAGCCAGGATGGCTCAGTGGGTTAAGCGCTGGCTTTGTAGCCCTGGGGACCGAGGATCAAATCCTGACCCCGGCCCGTGTGGACCCATATGCTGAACTGGGGTGTGCTTCCCATGCAGGAGGCCCCCAGTTTAGTTCTTGCTCCCTGGCTTGGGGGAGCGTGCCTCCCATGCTGGAGGCTCCAGCCCAGTTCTGGTCCTGTTCGGCCCCCGCCCACCTGTGTAGGACAAAAACATGTTGAAAACTGATGATCTTTGACAATGGAGACTGCTCTGGGCCCTTCCCCTTCTCTCTGTCTCTGTCAAAAACAATAAAATATATCTTTAAAAAAAACTAAAAAATTATTTAGTACAGTATTTTTGAAGGGGTAAATTGCTAATATGTTTCAAAAGTCTTAAAAGTACATACATTCTTTTTAATGTAGCAATTCCACTTCTAGAAATTTGCCTTAAAGAAACAATAAAATAGAAGCGCAAAGATTTTTCTTTTTTTTAAAGATTTATTTATTGTTTTTGACAGAGAGAGAGAGATACAGTCAGAGACAGAGAGAAGAGGGAGGGCCCAGAACAGTCTCCATAGTTGCACATCATTGGTTTTTCCACAGTTTCATTCCACAGGTGGGCAGGGCTGCACAGGGCAGGAACGGGGCTGGGGTCTCGCCCCGGTGAGAACTGAACTGGGGGCACTCCCCAGTTCTGCACAGGGTCCGCACGGGCCGGGGCTGGGATTCGATCCTTGGTCCTCGGGGCTGCAAAGTGAGCACCTAACCCACTGAGCCATCCCGGCTTCCCCAGCGCAAAGATTTGTGTACAAGATTTATGTATAAGAATGTACTCTATTGCATTATTTTTGATGTGACAACTTGATAATTGATATATCCAATAAATAAATGTTTTGTTAAAAGTTCAGAGTATATGTCTATAAATGAATGTTATGCAGCTGTTGAAGATAATATATATTCATATTAATTGGCATAGAAAAATGTTCTTTATATATGTATGTGTATATATATATTAAAGATTTATTTTATTGTTTTGAGAGAAGGTGAAAGAAAGTGAGAGAGAGAGAGAGAGAGAGAGAAAGAGAAAGTGGGGAGGACCCAGAGTAGTCTCCACAGTTGTACATCATTAGTTGTGACATAATTTCATTCCACACAGGTGGATGTGGGACCATACAGGGTGGGAACTGAACCTGGGGCCTCCCTCGTGGGAAGCAAGAACCTTCACCACCCTCTGGTGGCTACCAGTTGCACCGCAGTTCAGCATATGGGGTTGCATGGGCCAGGCTGGGAATTGAACCCCAGACCTCATTCGTGATTGCTAGGCAAGTGCTCAGCTGCTGAGCTCTCCTACAATCTACTTTATATATTTTTTAGTGTAAAAACAAATTACAATACAGCTAAAGACTTAAAATGGGGAAGCTGGGATGGCTCAGCAGGTTAAGTGCTCGCTTTGCAGCCCTGGAGACCAGGGATCAAATACTGGCTCCAGCCCATGCGGACCCATGTGCTGAACTGGGGTGTGCCCCCAGTTCAGTTCTTGCCGGGGCCTATGTGGGAGCCCCCAGCCCAGTTCCTGCCCTGCGCAGCCCTGCACCCACCTGTGGAGTGAAACCATATGGAAAACTAATGCTGTCAACTATGGAGGCTGCTCTGGGCCCTCCCCCTTTTCTCTGTCTGTATCTGTTTCTGTCTGTCAAAAACCAATAAAAATAAATCTTAAAAAAAAAAAAAGACTTAAAATGTCTGTAAAATATATATTTACATAGATAAACATGCATATACAGAAGATTAGAACTTCTGATTGGTGAGATTATGAGTGGTTTTAAAAACTAATTAAAATTATGCTTGTTAGTATTGTTTTTTTTTAAATTTATTTTTATTGTTTATGACAGAGAGAGAGAGAGAGACAGAGATACAGAGACAGAGAGAAGGGGGAGGGCCCAGAACAGTCTCCATAGTTGCACATCATTGGTTTTTCCACATAGTTTCATTCCACAGGTGGACACGGGGCTGCACAGGGCAGGAACTGGGCTGGGGTCTCACCCTGGTGAGACCTGAACTAGGGGCACTCCCCAGTTCAGCATATGGGTCTGCACGGGCCTGGGCCAGGATTCGATCCTCAGTCCCTGGGGTTGCAAAGTGAGCGCTTAACCCACTGAGCCACCCTGGCTTCCCCAACTTGTTAGTATTTTCTGCAGTGAACATGTATTATTAATGCATTCAAGAATTAACACACTGGGAAAGCTGGGATGGCTCAGTGGGTTAAGAGCTCACTTTGAAGCCCCAGGGACCGAGGATCGAATCCTGGCCCTGGCCCATGCGGACCCACATGCTGAACTGGGGAGTGCCCCCAGTTCAGTTCTTGCTGGGACCTATGTGGGAGGCTCCCGGCCCAGTTCCTGCCCTGCACAGCCCTGTGCCCACCTGTGGAGTGAAACTATATGGAAAACTAATACTGTCAACTAGGAGACTGCTCTGGGCCCTCCCCTTTCTCTCTCTCTCTCTCTCTCTCTCTCTGTTTCTCTCTGTCAAAAATCAATAAAATAAATCTTTAAAAAAAAAGAAGTAACAAATTTTAGCCATGTGAGCAATCCAGGTTTGTGATGTTATTATAGTACTTCTTCAGATGATATAGCAGCATGGGACCCTGCCTTGGGTGCCCTGCTTCTACTATAGGGAGCTAATGCAGGCCATTCTTCAGATCATAGCATGAAGAGAAAAGTGGGGACACGGAAGACTGCAAAGTCTGTAGAAGCGGGTAAGGTCAGAGGTAATTAATCTTGGAATTGAGAGTAGTGATGAGGAAGAAGGTAGGTACTGGTGGAGGTAGTGGAAAGAATACTGGAAGCATATAAAAAAGGCCTCTTACTAGGGAAGTTGGAGTCCAAAGGACATTTTAGGATGGATACTTTCTGGTTGCTGCAGTGGTAAAGTTCTGAGTCCAAGGCATTTGGAATGGCTCATGTAGTTCTGACGGGACATAGAGACATTGGGGGTATACTGTGCATTGTAAAGTATGTAGGCTTTGAGTCAGACAGACCTGGTTTCAGATCTAAGCTTTACCACCTACAAGATATATGACTTTAGACAAGAAACTCTTTGAATCCCAGTTTCTTTATATTTAAAATGGGGGAAACAATATTTACTACATGGGGTATTTGTGAGAATTAAATGAAATAGTGCATGGAAAAAACCTACCTTAGTGTTTAGCATATAGTAAAGTAATAGGCCAACAAATATTAACTTCATTTCTTTCTGATTCTTGTCTTTAGAGTATATGATCTATTAATATATGGTAATATTGGTTGTGTGAGTAGTTGAAAGTGAACCTCAGCGATACTCTGTGGGCCTTGGATTGCAGAAGAGTTGTAGAAAGACCCTCCTAGCAAATGAGGCAGTAGACCTAGTTAGAAAACTAGAATTCTTGTAGCATAGAGGGAAGATCATGAGCTCTGAGTTCTAATTCTATACTATCCCTTACTAGCTTTGTGATCTTGGGAAAGTTTCTTTTCTTTTTTTTTTAAATATATTTTTATTTATTTTTACTTTTGACAGAGAGAGAGAGATACAGAGACAGAGACAGAGAGATAACTGAACTGGGGGAGCTCCCAGTTCAGCATATGGTTCTGCACGGGCTGGGGCTGGGATTCGATCCCTGGTCCCTGGCGCTGCAAAGTGAGCACTTAACCCACTGAGCCATCCCGGCTTTCCCATTGGGCAAGTTTCTTAACTACTCTTAGCCTTGGTTTCCATATATGTGGATTTTTCTTATAAATTTATTGTTTGACAAAGAGAGGGAAAGAGAGAGAGACAGACAGACAGAGACAGAGAGACAGAGAGAAGGGGGAGGCCCTAGAGCAGTCTTCACAGCTGTACACCGTCAGTTTTTCAACATAGTTTTGTTCCACACAGTAGATGTGGGGCTGTGCGGGTGGGAACTGGAGCGGGGGCCTCCCGCATGGGAAGCACACCTTGGGAAGCACGCCTGGGTTGGAACCAAACTGGGGGCCTTCCACAAGGGAAGCAAGCCCCAGTTCAGCATATGGGTCCGCATGGGCCAGGGCTGGGCTGGGACTTGATCCCTGGACCCCGTGGCTGCAAAGCGAGCTCTTAACCCTTTGAGCCACCCCAGCATCCTATATGTGAATATAAATAATAGTCTTTTTTTGAAAGATAACTTGGAAACATTTCTTCTCATACATATTTAATAAGTTTGACAAATGTGTATGCCTGTGTAACAATCACCACCACAATCAAAGTATAGAAAATTTCCATCACCCCAAATGATCCCTGTGCCTTTTATTCCCTAGTCAATCCCTCCCTCCCCAACTCCTGGCCCCAGGCAACCACTCATCTGCTTTCCAGATTAGGTTTTGCTTTTGTAGAGGTTCATATAATTAGAATCTTTTGTGTCTGGCTTCTTTCACGTAGCATAAGAATTTTGCGATTTATTATGTTGTTTCATGTATCTGTGATTTAGTTCCTATTTTTGCTGAGTACTATTCTATTGTATGAATATAATTTGTTTATCTGTTTATCTGTTGATGGACATTTGGGTTGTGTCCAGTTTTAGGCCATTATGCATAATGACCTGCATTTTGTAACTTTTTTTATTTTTTTGATGGAGGAAGGGAATGATAAGATAAGGGAGAATGTGTATAATTTAGTGATGACTTGTACCCATGGAAATAGGGAATTTGGTAGGTAAGCCTTATAGGGGCCCAATGACTTACTGAGGAGGAATACCCTCTATTCAGCAATGCCTCCCTAGGACCTAAAAGAGAGAGAACCCTTCCCTTCAAATTCTGGTAGTAAAAAAATAAAAATAAAAATAAATAAAAATTCTGGTAGTACAAATCCTTTTCTCTTTATTCTTTATTCACTCTCACCTCCAATTCTACCCCCAGGATCATGTATATGAACTTCTCAACACCATTGATGCCTGCCAGTGCCATTTTGATATCGTAAGATTCTTTGTAATTCTCTTCTCTCCACAGAAAAATGTTTCACTTGGGGCTGTGAGGGATGGAATGGGACTGGACAAATAACTGTTCCTCCAGAAGTATCTCACACACACACATACACATGTGTGAACGCATACACGCATGATAAAATTTTGCCTCCACTTAAATAAAAAATGAATGGGGAAGGATATTTGAATTAAGTAAAAAAAAAAAATATATATATATATATATATGTAATTTATTTTCAAAGCTGCATAATTATTTTTCTACAAAATCACCATATACTTCAATACACTGTCACGATCTTGATGAAGTTGATCACTTGCAGTCACAGGCCTTCCACTTTGTGGTTTGTCACTCAAATCTGCTTTCCCTGCTCCTCCATCTTAGAACCTCCTTACCCAGCATCTTACTGTACTCACATCAACACACTGATCACCATAAATGGCTTGCATTTGTCTGTGAATTTCAACTGGAGGAACTTTTTCCACACTTAAGAATTCAATAACAGCACGCTGTTTGAACTGAATCTCTGAACACTCTTCCATTTCAATGTGCACTGGGTGAAAAATGTAGGCATCTATGTGTGCAGGGTCAAGAATGATGGAGGGGAGATACCATGTGATTACATACATTTAAGAACTGATTATATCAAGATATATCTAATGTAGCAAAAAATATTGTGGTGGAGACAAAATTTGTTAGCCTGCCCTTGTGTATGTGTGTGTACTTTCAGCAGGTAAGGTTGAATGAGAAAAGTAAAATGACAAGAACGGTGCAATATATATATATTTTATATATGAGGGCTGTCCGGAAGGTATCTAGCTATGTGACTGTTTCTGTTATATTGACAATATATAGTGAATGAATGAATGACTAGTCATTTCAGGATGTAAGCTGTTAAAATGTGCTTAAGTTAGAGTGTGTTTACATGTGAATCAAATCAGCAATGTGATTTATTTAATGTAAAAATTACACAAAAATGTTCTTATTCCACTTCCTTCAATCCCTAAATGCTACCTTATTTCCTGGCTTCCTTGTATATTGAGCTCACTTTTGGCCCCTGACTTTTGTTCCAATTTTCTCCTGAAGTTTCAGTCCTGTAAGTTCTCCTTTCTGAATAGACCCTTTCAGAGTTTATTTAGTACCATCTGGAATGGTTGGGATAGTAAGGGTTAATTGCCCTTGCTGTTCTTGAGTTCCTATGTATTTTCCTTGTAGAGTCTCAACTTTGACTTCACTCAGAGTTACCTGGACTTGATTGTGACTTACACCTCAGTTATTTTACTTCTGTCACGGATTGAGGATCGACGGGTACTAATTGGCGTGTACAACTGTGCCCATGAGATGCTGCACGGTCATTCGTGAGTTCAAGGGGTATAAGAGATGAAGAATTTCATACATGGTGCTATGAGGTAGAGGGTGGGCGAGAGGAAGTAGATGCCATGTTTTCTCATATGAGAACCTATAATTTACTTGATGACCCAGGCAAAATGAAACAACTTATAATACTTACAAAACATTCACCAACATGTGCACTTCTATATATAGTTAACTCTTGAATATCTGCTAGTGGGTTATCCAGTTTGCATTGTCGCTGATAAGTTCTTCTTTTTTTTTTTTAGATTTATTTTTATTGTTTTTGACAGAGAGAGATACAGAGACAGAGAGAGAGAGAAGGGGGAGGGCCCAGAACAGCTTCCATAGTTACACATCATTGGTTTTTCCACATAGTTTTATTCCACAGGTGGGAGGGGGCTGCACAGGGTAGGAACTGGGCTGGGGTCTCACCCCAGTGAGAACTGAACTGGGGGCACTCCCCAATTCAGCATATGGGTCTGCACAGGCAGGGCCGGGATTCCTTCGTCCCCAGAGATGCAAAGTGAGTGCTTAACCCACTGAGCCATCCCGGCTTCCCCTCTGATCAGTTTTTAATCCTTGGCTGGCTTCCTCTCTGCTTTTCAGTTATTGCAAAAGACAAAGACTTTTTTTTTTTTTTAGTATTGGTAGGAATAATATTAGCAAAGTAAAACCATTAGAGGTAAGTAATGTATGATAATACATTTGAAACCAAATATAAATGGATTTTTTGATTATTTGCAATTCTGTACTCCTCTATTAGTACAAATAACAACAACAACAACAACAACCACAACAACATATTTAAGGGCTGAAAAAATAACACCAGAGGGATCAGAGTAGGTGGTGGCACATTGTTCTATGTGTGATGTGCATTTCTGTGTGTCTACATGAATACCTAGGCACATACCTTACCCATCATTTCCTTTGAATGTGTATATATCTTTTTGGGTTATATACAGATTTGGGTTCAGGCATATTACTTGATTTACAGTGAATCAACATGAATTCATAGAGAATCCAACCCTATTTTGGATGTTTTTAAGGAAGAAACTTTCATGGACCTGCTCAAAATTATGTGGTTCTCTCTAACCATAGCTTAATATACCTGGGCCTGGAATGATTTACATGTATATGTAATTCACAGTTTAGTATGTAGATCTTTGGAGGTGGTGGATAATATCAGCCTATGCACATATCTTTTTTTTTTTTAAAGATTTATTTATTGTTTTTGACAGAGAGAGAGAGAGAGAGAGAGAGATACAGAGTCAGAGACAGAGAGAAGGGGGAGGGCCCAGAACAGTCTCCATAGTTGTACATCATTGGTTTTTCCACATAGTTTCATTCCACAGGTGGGCGGGGCTGCACAGGGCAGGAACTGGGCCGGGTTCTCACCCCGGTGAGAACTGAACTGGGGGCACACCCCAGTTCAGCATATGGGTCCGCACGGCCCGGCCTGGACTCGATCCCCGGTCCCCGGGGCCGCAAAGTGAGCGCCCAACCCACTGAGCCATCCCGGCTTCCCCTATGCACATATCTTTATCCTATATGCGAACTTGAGTGTTTACATCAATGGTTAAAAGCAGGTCTGTAACTTCTCTTTCCTCTGTTTTCTTCCAGTGACCCCAGTTTTGCTCGTCTGGGTCAGATGCTCTTGGAGTATGACCACCCTCTGAAGAAGCTGACGGAGGAGTTTGGACCTCACACAAAGGCAAGTTGCCTGAGAGAGTAGCGAATTCCCTAGGCAGAAGTGTATTTCCCCATCATGGACATTAAGGACTCATTTGCTTTTTCCCCCACAGGCTGTGAGTGGAGCCCTCCTGTCTTTGTACTTCCTCTTCTGCAGAAGGAACCAAGGGGCTGACCAATGGCGCAGTGACCAGCTTCTAAGTCTCATCAGCAACCCCCCTGTCATGATTAATCCTGCTAATTCAGACACAGTGAGTCCCCTTTTCCTCTTGCCAGCAGAGAGATTCTCTTTGCTAGGGGTGGTGCTTCTTTCAGGAAATAGGAAGGAGAACCCCCAAAACCCCAGAATTCATTTATAAAAAATTGTGTATTTATTCTTTCATGTTTAAACATCAGTCCCCTTCAAAGTACTCTCCATTTGATGCAATACACCTATGGAGATGCTTTTTCCACTGCTCAAAACAGTTTTTGAACTTGTCTGTTTTGATGCCTTTTAGTGCTTCTGCTGTTTTTTTGTTTCCCCTTTTTCCACATTGGCAAAATGTTTCCTTTTGTGGACTTTTTCATTCAGGGAAACAAAACAAAACAAACAAACAAACAAACAAAAGTCCCTTGGGGGCAAGATCGGGTGAATAGGAAGAGTAGAGTATGGGGGTCATGTTATTTTTGGTAAAAAACTGCTGAATACTCAGCATGGTGTGGGCAGGTGCGTTGTCGTGCCGCACATTGTTTGCGTAAATCACACATCATGAAATGGGCAAACATGTTGAAAGAGTCTCTGAAAAGAATTCACTGAAGCTGAACGCAGCCTCTCCAAACAACACCAGCTGCTACATTGATGCAGAGGGTTTCTAGAACACTCACATAGTGGGGGAAGCATATATTATGATACAAGAAGCCTGCCCTCCAGAAGATAATTCTGGGTGTTTTGGTCCCTCATTGTATCAGCCCTAACTGTGCTTTAGCTTTGTGCCTCTAAGTTGATCAGCTCTCATAGCTAAAAAAAAAAATCATGGTTTGGTTGGATTTTTTGTTTGGACCAGGCTTAGTGTGTGTCTGCCCAGAGAAGAAATTTAGTAAATATTCACAGAACGAATGAAGGGATGAAAGTGAGTCATTTAGGCACCTATTTAGCCTAAATTTTAGCATAGGCATCAATTAATTAACAAATGTTTTTATTTAACTACTGTGAGTCCAATGTCCTTGCTTCAGAGAACATATGCTCTAGTAGGGACGATGTGCCATGTAGACATAAAAATACAACTGGTGGGGGAGCCGGGATGGCTCGGTGGGTTGGGGGCTCACTTTGCAGCGCCGGGGACGGGGATCGAGTCCCAGCCCCGGCCCCGGCTGGTGTGGAACCATATGCTGAACTGGGAGCTCCCCCAGTTCAGTTCTCTCTCTGTCTCTGTCTCTCTCTCTCTCTCTATCAAAAAAAAAATATATATATATAAAACCTGAAATAATTAAAAAAAAAATACAACTGGTGATGGACAATAAATGAGAAGTGCCAAATGAGTGATTTATCCTTTAAGCTGTAAAAGAATCTGAAGGAGGGAGAAATTGTGAAGTTTTGAGTCTTGCTGTCGTGTGATTAGAAGTGTCTGAACTGTTGAAGAGAAGTTATGTTAAACCCTTTATTTGTCCTGGCTTCCATCCCAAACTTCTTTTTCCTTTTCTCAACTGTATATTTTTTCCTCACTTTACTTCTAGTACCTTGTCTCCATAATGGCAGGATTTTCAGCTATTGACTTGTCAAACTGCTATAATCCAGTCTGGTAAAATAAGAGTTGGTTTTGGTGTTCACATTCTAGCTTGATTGCTTTAGTCTTTAGGGGAAGACCAAGTTAAACAACTGCTTGACTACCTCTGCCTCTCTTCCCACAGATGGCCTGTGAGTATCTGCCTGTGGAAGTGATGGAGCGCTGGATTATCAGTAAGTTTTGTGGGATGAGGTGGAAAGAGATAGAGCAGCATGTTACGTGGATAGCAAGTTCTGAAATCTTCCTTTGCACTGTTTTGCTCACCTGCAGTTGGGTTTCTTCTTTGTCATGGATGCCTCAACTCCAACAACCAGTGCCAGAAGCTATGGAAGCAGTGCCTGCAAGGCTCCCTGTATATCACCCTCATCCGGGAGGATGTGCTACAGGTGCACAAGGTCACTGAGGACCTATTTAGCAGTTTGAAAGGGTGAGATATGAGAGCCAAACTCATCTTCTTTTGGGATATTTAGCTCCTCCTCACATCCTTTTTCAGGCTTCATGAGTGTTTCAAGTATGGGTGGTAAGGATTAGTTTTAATTACTTTTTATTTTATTTTTAAGATTTATTTTTATTGTTTTACAGAGAGAGACAGAGAGTCAGAGAAAAAGGTGAGGGCCCAGAGCAGTTTCCATAGCCATACATCATCAGTTGTTTATGTAGTTTCATTCCACACAGGTGGATGTGGGGCCACTCAGGGTGGAAACCAGGCTGGGGGCCTCCCACATGGGGAGAACATCCCAGTTCAGCATATGGGTCTGCACAGGCTGGGGTCAAGACTTGATCCTCAGACCCTGGGGCTGCAAAGTGAGCCCTTAACCTGCTGAGCCATCCCAGCTTCCCCTAGATGGACTCTTGAACTGGTATTGGAAGATCCAGACAATCCTGGAGACAGATGTGAAAAGTTAAAACTGAGTTGTGTGTGTATGTGTGTGTGCATGTGCATATGTGTGTGTAGGTATGGAAAGGTAGAGAAAGGTTTTTCAGGCAGAGAAGCTATATGATTTTGAGGAAAAAAGGGAGCATGTCAACTTCTAAGAAACGCATGTAAGCTCAGTGCATGGGCAGCTGGGTAATGAAGGTGGGGATGTCAAGAGATAGATAGAGAGGTAATTTTGGGCCTTGTATGTTCGTTCTGTCATAGAATTTGAGCCTGTCTTAAAAAGGCTAGGGCATCACTGATTTCAAACGGGAGTGAGGGGATGCCAAGATAGCTCAACAGGTTGAGCGCTTGCTTGCCTTGCAACCCTGAGGTCCGGGTATTGAATCCTGGCTCTGGCCCGTGCAAACCCATATGCTGAACTAGGGCACACCTCCCATGTGGAAGGTTTCAGTTCAGTTTCCACCCTGCTAGCCCCACATCCACCTGTGTGGAATGAAACTGTGTCATACAATTATGGAGACTGCTCTGGGCCCTCCTCCTTCTCTCTATCTCTCTCTAAAAACAAACAAACAAACAAATAAACAAAACCGGAGTGATGCGATCATATTTGTATTTTAGAAAAAACTCACTCTGGGTGCAGGGAAGAAAAAAGATTAGATGGACAAATGTAGGGGAAGAGCTTGATTAAGTAAATTAAGGGGAATTGAGGATAAAGTCAAGGTTTCTGGTGGGTATGGTGCTGCGCAGGGCACGAACTGGGCTGGGGGCCTCCCACATGGGCCCCAATAAGAACTGAACTGGAGGCACACCCAAGTTCAGTTTATGGGTCTGCATGGGCTGGAACCAGGATTCGATCCTTGGATCCCAGGGCTGCAAAGCAAGCTTTCAACCTGTTGAGTCATCCAGGCATCCTCTACACTGTTTTTATTGTTAAAAAAACAATGCTGTAACGAACATCCTTAGACATAATCTTTTTTTAAAAAAAATATTTATTTTATTGTTTTGACAGAGAGAGAGAGACAGAGACAGAGAGAAAGGGGAGGGTCCAAAGTAGTCTCCATAGTTGTATGCCATCAGTTTTCGATATGGTTTGGTTCCACACAGGTGGGCGGGGCCTCCTCACAGGGTGGGAACTGGGCTGGGGGCCTACTGCATGGGAAGCTCACCCCAGTTCAGCATATGGGTCTGCATGAGCCGGGGCTGGGACTCAATTCTCAGACCCTAGGGCTACAAAGTGAACAGCCCACTGAGCCATCCTGGCTCCCCTCACTTTTTTTTTTTTTTAAAAGATTTATTTTATTGTTTTTGACAGAGAGAGACAGAGAAGTTTAGACACGTATCTTTGTGAACATTTCTATAGGGTAAATTCTCAGAAGTGAAATTGCTGAGGTAATGGATATATCTATTTCTAATTTGAGTAGCTTATTAAATTGCCCTCTAAACAGATAAATTATCTACAGTCTGTGAGAATACTTATTCTACATACTCTCAACTACAGAGTATTTATCGTAAAATAAATTATTGCCAGAATTAAGAGAGAGTAATGTAAGGTTAATAATTTGAAGATATAGGAAGTAGATTTGGGCTAATATATATCTATATATCTAGATAGCTATATAGAAAAACTTTCTAATGATTAGCACTTCTAATGAATGAAAGGGATGTTTAAAGAGTGTTTAGTTTCTCATCATAAGAACAACTAACATAAAATTTATAGTTTAAGGAGTCTTTGACATAGATGATCTAATTTGATCTTCATGATACTTACACAAGTATAAATATTAATATATTTTTTCATAAAAGAAAATGGAGTCTCAATCTAATGTAACTTAGTTAAGAGGTGAAATTATGAAATAATTCTAGATTTTTAAACTCTTAATCCTGTCTCTTTTCATCATACCATGTAGAGGATGAAATAATTATCTGCCAGTGAAGTTGAATCCTGATTTAATTAAGACATTTTCCAATTCTAAATTTCTTTGATTCCGTGCTAAATTCAATACGGGAGTGGATCGGAGAAGGGAAACGAAAGGTTATGGAGTTCGACTGATATGGTGGCAATAGTGATGCAGGATAAGAGGAGACAGATGAAAGGGACATAGAGAGCAAAGAACCTAAGGTCATGTAGGATTTTTCAGCATGAGTCACTCACAGAAAAAAGGAATACTGTGAGGAAAGTCAAGTATTACAGACAAACAAAGAACAACGAAAAGGCCATTTAACTTGACGATTCAAAAGTTTATATTGACCGTAGAGAGACCAAATTATTTAGTGTCAAAAGCCTATGAGATTAAAGGGTCAGTGAGACGAGGAGAGTATTGGTGTGTCCTTGGAGGAGTTTGGTGGTGTCGGAGAATGGGCAAAGTTTAATAGATTGTCATGGTCAAGAAAGGGTCTTTTTGGAATAAGGGTGGCTTTGAACTTATTTGTTGGGAGAAGAGAATAAGCCAGTGGAGAGGGAGAGATTAAAGTGACAGATAACTGACAAAGTTAAGTTCTAAGAGGTAGAGGATGGGAATAGGACCCAAGACAGAGCTGGAGTAACTGTTTTACCTGAGAGCAGGGCCTGTGTCATATTTATGCACTGCTTCTTTTATCTTCCTTAAACCTGGAAGAGTACTTTGGCTTGGAGGTGTCAAGGCAGGAGCCCTGGATGAGAAGTCTAGTCCTAGCTTTCCCATTAAAATCCTATGTGATTTGGGCAAGTCATACTTTCCCCTAGGTATTATTTTATTTGCAAAACAATGAAGACAATGGAATGGTTTCTAAGCTCTATGAGTCTCTTACTAACAGGCCAGCGTGAAACATAGGGTTTGGAAAGATCCTGATAGTGAGGGCTGCCCAGGCTCCTTCGGCTGTAGTTCGGAATCTCAGGACTGGGAAAGAGGGACAAGACCTCTAACCAGTGGTATGGCCAACCTTTCTGCGCTTGTGTCAATCCTCAGGTATGGCAAGCGAGTGGCAGACATAAAGGAAAGCAAGGAGCATGTAATTGCAAACAGGTAAAGGTGTGGAATGGGTTCTCCAAGAGGGGATGGAATAGGAATCTTTCCTAACCTTTGTTCTCACCTAAGCCATCCCCAGTTTCTGTATAGCCTTATAGCCTCAGCCCAAAAACTTCCTGCTTCCCAGATTCTTATGCTTTCTTACAGACTCTAACTGTAGCATTGACCCTTCCTTTGCTGAACACCCCTTCCTAAGTGCAGCTCTCCTCTGGGCTGCCTTTGGAGGATTTTTAAGGGTGGGAGAGCCCACGTTGTCTAGTTTCTACTGTCTTTTCTCAGTGGCCAGTTTCACTGTCAACGACGCCAGTTTCTACGGATGGCAGTGAAGGAGCTGGTGACTGTGTTAACTGATGAACCAGGACTACTGGGTCCCAAGGCAAGAGAAAGAAATGTTTGGGGGGCAGGGGGGATGATGATGATAAAAGACACTATGTGGAGGGTGACTTGGCATTCATGAGTTTTTGCATTTCTGAGTGTTGTATGGGTGTATATGCTAATTCCCTGGACTCTCCTTGGAGTACCCCCAACTTTTTGTGATTTTTTAGGGGGTACTAGCACAGTATATCATGTATTTTAGCTATCTGTGTACTTGTTTGATCCTCTATTTGAGTGTGAACTAATTGAAGACAGAGCTAGCTTTTTTTTTTTTAATGCATAAATGCCTACTAAATATTCCTAAAATTTTATTTGATAGGGAAGGAAATGTATTGACTGTGAGCTAATGTACACATCTGATTCTGTGTCACATAGTTTTTTTGTGGGTCTCTGTGTTTATTGGACACTATTGTTGGTGTGGCTACACAATTGTATTCATATACATATTACTATGATAGTTTTCTCTGTGCTTTGAAATCCATTTTTTTTTATATCTTTTTATATTTATAGAGAGTAATTATTTTATCTTCAGTGCATATTTATTTCTATTTTACTTTTGACAGATAGAGAGAGAGAGAGAGACAAAGACAGCTAGAGAACCGAACTGTGGGAACTCCCCAGTTCAGCATGTGGGTCCTGCCTGGGCCGGAGCCGGGATTCGATCCTCGGTCCTCGTGGCCTCAAAGCGAGCGCTCAACCCGCTGAGCCGTCCCGGCTTTCCCCTGAAATCCATTTTTAAAGTTGAAGATTCTCATAGTTTCTGTCCTCTCCTTAGGCCCTTTATGTTTTCATGGCCCTGTCCTTCATTCGTGATGAGGTCACCTGGCTGGTTCGCCACGCAGAAAACGTCACCAAGACAAAGACACCTGAGGACTATGCTGATTCGTTAGTACTTGCCGTGGTTAAGAACCTTGGCCTTAGATGAATTGGGAAAAGGGACAGGGAGGCACCAAATGACCTCAGGTTTCAGTTTCTGCCCTGTTATCACTGTCTTATCTCAGTTCGTATTTCTAATCTCATACATCTCTGTTCTTATCCTCGACTTTGTAGGAACATTGCAGAACTGCTTTTCTTGTTGGTGGAAATTAGTGCTCTTGTCCGAAGACACATCAGAGTGATACAGCAATACCACCTTCAGTACCTGGCCAGATTTGATGCTCTTGTGCTCAGTGACATAATTCAAGTATGTTTAATTGAACAGACTTTGGAAATTTCAGGGTGATTCCTGGTCATTTGCCCCTGGCGAACGCCCTGGCTGACTCTCAAAAAGCATGATTTCCCCCTCTATATTTGTTAAAAGAAAAAACAAAAACAAAAGACTAATAATCTCAGCCGTCTTTTGCCCCCCCCTCAAGGTAAGGCTCCATAGAAACAGTAGAGAAAAAGAAAGTGAAGTTAAGTGTTAGTGTGGTAGGGAACCCAGGAGGCTTCCTCCAGCTCTTGCCTGGCTCTTTCTGTTTGTGGCACATAGCAATTCTTTCTACCCTCGTACAGACACGGATTGAACCTTGCCTACTTGATGGTAACGCCTACTTCTCTCTTAGAACCTGTCTGTGTGTCCTGAGGAGGAGTCCATCATCATGTCCTCATTCGTCAGTACTCTTTCCTCTCTGAATCTCAAACAAGGTAACTGGAGGAGCTGAAGGAGGCAGGGTGCATGTGAGAGTCACATTTTTTTCCCTAGAAATATTGATCTGTGGAACCATGGAATGGGACAAGATGACTTTGAAGAGGACCTACCATTTATGATAGTTGGATACAGGGTGTTCCTTTATTATTTCCTTTTAAACTTCTGTTTTTCTATGCAGTTGATAATGGAGAGAAATTTGAATTCTCTGGACTGAGGTTGGACTGGTTCCGCCTACAGGTAGGTCTGTTCCTGTTAATGGTCCCCCATTCTCAGGTTCTTCTCCCACCCCAACAATTCCTTCTCTTTTTATTTCCTACGCTCTGTATATGGAGTGAGTCCACATTGAAAACTGCTAATTGGACAGAAGGAACCCCACCCAAACTGTAGCCCCAAGACTTGGTATTTTTTGTCATTTATCTTGTTTTTCTTCACCTTTTTCCCAACTCCACTGTAGGCATACACCAGTGTGGCTAAGGCTCCCCTGCACCTGTATGAAAACCCTGACTTAGCCAAGGTGATGAACCTCATTGTCTTTCACTCCCGAATGCTGGACTCAGTAGAGAAAATGCTGGTGGAAACGTCTGACTTGTCTACTTTCTGGTATGTCCTGGTCAGGAGCTCTTCATCATTTCACCTGATCTCTTGCATGGCCTGTGGAGGACTATAATTCTCCCAGGCGGATGAGAAAGCCTTTCTTTTTTTTTTCAATCTCCTTAAAGGTGGATATTCAAACTCCCCATCTAACTCATTCCAGCTTCTACCAAGTGATAGGAATCTGAATAGGAATCTGAAGTTGATAGATATCCTTTTGTTCTGGCTTTCTTTAGGAAAGCCATTTGGACTTCATGTAGTTTTTCCTTCTCTGGGATAATTCATCAGTACATCTTTTTCCTTACTGTTATCTTTGGAACTATTTTTCCTTTTTTGTTTTAAAGATTTATTTTATTGTTTTTGACAGAGACAGGGAGAAGGGAGAGAGCCCAGAGCAGTCTCCATAGGTGTACGTCATCAGTGTTCAACATAGTTTTGTTCCACACAGGTGGGCGGGGACCACGCAGGGTAGGAGCTGGGCTGGGGGCCTCCCAATTGAGGGGCATGCCCCTCGAGCCAGGGGCTAATCCAGGGTGGGGTAAAAACTGAACTGGGGGCTTCCTGCATGGGAAGTACACCCCAGTTCAGCATATGGGTCAGCACGGGCTGGGGTCAGGGTTCGATCCTTGGTCCCTGGGCCTGCAAAGTGAGTGCTTAACCCTCTGAGCCATCTTGGCTTCCACCACTGTTTTTCTTCTTCTTGGGACATTGTGATTTAGAAGTGACATGCAAAACTTGGGGTTTAGTGAGGAGAACTGAAAGTAATTGAGAAGGCTGGAGAATAGGGCCTTTGGAGAATGAAAATTAGTTTGTCTTCCTTAGTATCTATCATTCAGCATTTATTAAGTGACCACTGTTGTGCATAACTCTACCCTTTGAGGGATCAGACAAATAACACAGAATGTGTCTCTGCTCTCTGCATTGAATATGGGTGGGCAGATGTGACACGCACATGTGAAAGGGACATCAACATAATGCTTGAAAATGTAAGCAAGCGTACAAAGAGTGCATGATGCTGAAAGCATGTAGGGCTGAGGGAAGATCCATCTCATGGAATTAGACTGAGAAAGTTTTCTGGAGCCTCTGTGTCCAATGTTGAAAGTAATGTGAATTAATAGTGCTGAAAACTTCTAACTTGGGGGGATGGCCCAAATTATGCAGAGGTTCTGATGAGGGAATAGTGAATTCTGTACCAGAAAAGGGAAGAAGATTATCACTAAACTGCCCTGGGGTCCAATATAGAAGTCTGAAAAGGCTAAGTTTCTTCAGTTCCTGTCTACCTTAAAAATAGAAAAATTAAGGAGGGAATGGTGAATATCCATGAACATTTTGTTGAAAGAACAAATATTCTCTCCACCTCAAAGGAACCAGCTCCTAAACCCCTGTTTTAAGTCTCTTTTCATTTTTTTCTTCAGCTTTCATCTCCGTACCTTTGAGAAGATGTTTGCTATGACCCTGGAGGAACCAACCATGTTGCGTTATGCCATTGCCTTCCCCCTGATTTGTGCTCATTTTGTCCACTGCACTCATGAGATGTGCCCAGAGGAGGTGGGTACTCTGAACTCCAAACACTGTCATCTCTCTAATCACATCTTATTCGTATTCCCTCAAAACACAATCCCAAGGGTTGATTTTAGTGCCAAGAAGGGCACAAGCATAGATAAGTCCTATGAGTCCCTAAATGTCTTAGCTTTGTGTAAACCGTTTCCTCTCTTCGGGTTTCAGGCTCTTCTGTAGAAGGAGTGGGTAGCTCAGGCCAGGAGAACAGAGCAGTATTAGGAGGAAGATGTGGGTCTCTTGGTGATGATAATTTCTTCTGTGGTTCCTCTTTCCCATAGTACCCTCACCTGAAGAATCATGGCCTTCATCACTGCAACTCCTTCTTGGAAGAGCTGGCCAAGCAGACCAGTAACTACGCCCTGGAGATCTGTGCTGAGCAGCGGAACTTGAGTGAGCAGGTAGGCTCAGTCTTCTAAGTCTCCCCTTTGCTCGCTTTTGGTTCCTTCCCCTCTGTCTGCCTTTGTCTTCCACTCAAATGTCAAGTTCTCTAAACCATTTCACTCAAGTAGGGCTAGGGCTTTTCTGTACTTGAGATTATGGTGGGATTCTTAGTGTAGTCCCTCAAGTCTTTTTTTTTTTAGTCCCTCAAGTCTTTACTCCCTTGGGACTAGAAAGAGGTGTCTAAAAATACTCATTTGATCAGTTGTGCTCCAGAGAAATTTGTGCTCTCATTTGAAGAGTTCTGAGAGATGAGTTAATTTTCTAAGTCCCTCCTTTTCTTGCTTACCTGTGTACATATACTTAGGATAGTGGCCCCTAGATCACCTGTCTTGCCTTACCTTTCTGTTCCTTTGTACCTTAACTGGTGGCTCTCTGAACATTTTTAGGCACCTCCTCTGTGTTTATGCTCAGGACTGCTTTGTTGTTTTTTCTGCTCCCCTCCCCCCCACCCCATCCCCCCTTAACTGACTCACAGCACCTGGTCATGATTAGCTCAACTTAAATTTCAGAAAGTTTGAAAATGAGGAACTTGTTCTACTGTTGCTCCAGCATCTTTTAGGTTACCCAGACTACCCATCGCTTCCAGGATTTGAGCCAGGCTTTGAAGCAACTTTGGTAGATGGGGAGCCAGGTTGATATGTAACATGAGGATAAAAATAACTTCTTCATAGAGGTAGCATTAAGATTAAGTGAAATAAAGTGTGTTACATATTTGGCATACAATTCTCAATAGATGTTAGGTATTATATTATTTGTTTGGTACTTACTGGGTGCTGAGCTGGATTTTTGGGATGGGGTAACAGAAGGAAGTTATACAGTCTCTGTCCTTGGGGAATGTCCCAGTTTAAGGTAAAAAGAAGTACAAACACATGTATGAAAGACATT
The DNA here is from genome assembly GCA_004027555.1 of Craseonycteris thonglongyai. NCBI lineage: Eukaryota > Metazoa > Chordata > Mammalia > Chiroptera > Craseonycteridae > Craseonycteris > Craseonycteris thonglongyai. Next base: position 32,956 of record PVKE010005329.1, read on the forward strand.
TAAATAATTCGGAAAAGATATGCAAACAAGTACAATTTTGGGTATAATCATCACTCAATTTGAATACTACATACAAGGGACACACAGTTAAAGTGATTTGCTCAGTGCTGAATCAGGGATGATCAAAACATGATGCGAGTAATTGTTTTCACACACACCAGAACTTTTGCATCCAAATGAGTATTGACCCCTCCAAAAGTTATCATTTTGAATAAATAATTTGTGATGTCGCTATTACTAATGGAGTTACATTTTTTTGGCACTACTTTAAGAATCTACCACATGGGAAAGCCGGATGTCTCAGTGGGTTAAGCGCTCACTTTGCAGCTCCGGGGACCGAGGATCGAATCCTGGCCCCAGCCCATGTGGACCCATATGCTGAACAGGGGAGTGCCCCCAGTTCATTTCTCACCGGGGTGAAACCCCAGCCCAGTTCCTGCCCTGTGCAGCCCTGTGCCCGCCTGTGGAATGAAACTATGTGGAAAAACCGATGATGTGCAACTATGGAAACTGTTCTGGGCCCTCCCCCTTCTCTCTGTCTCTGTCTCTGTCTCTGTCTCTCTCTCTGTCAAAAACAATAAAAATAAATCTTTAAGAATCTACCACAGACACTTGCATAATTTCAAGGTTGACACATTTTTGTTCATCAAGGTGGACTTGACTTTTTTTGAAACAGCAAGAATTTAGACTTAAAAAAAAAGTGTAACCATAAAGTTCTGAGAATAATTCCAAATGAAAAGTTTTCCGACATGCTCTGTAGATGCTCAGCAGCATTTTGTTAAAAGGAGACAATTCCAAGGTGATTACCTTGAAGGAGATACCTGAATATAAAAGTCTGTCTTAAGTTTTCTGTATGGCTAACTGGGGTATATCAGTGAAGAGAAGAGATGCAGAATTGATGTTTAAACTAACAAGAAATATACTTTATTCCCCTGCCTACTTCTCCAAACCCCCCAAAAAAGAGAGAGAAAAGAAGTGGAAAAAGAGTGCTAGCCATGTTATGAGCTGTGAGTCTTTGGAAGGCTGTGGTAGTGTAGGTAACTGTCTCCACAGGACAGAATATGAAGGAATGCAGCAGGTGAGATGGTTGTTTCATACCAGCAAAACTCAACTGCTATCCCAGGTTGGAAGTACAATTGAGTGGAGGTCTTAGATCTTATTCTTTTTACTTGAATTTTTCCATTAGGAAAGATTCTCTTTCAGGATGTGGGTGGGGGATTGATTATCTGATTTCTGGAAGATGCTGCCATCTTGATACTTTGAGACTAAACATGGGGAGATATTTAATAAAAGCAGAAAGATGCATGCACTTTGCAAATAGGCCTCCATTAGAGAAAGAGATGCTGGAAGGAAAGACAGAAAGGCAAATAGCTAAAAGAACAGAAAATAATGGAAGGGACCTTTTATGACTGTTAGATGGGCTAATTGGCAATTTTAGGAATGAATCTCATTTCTCCATGCACTTGTGTTTGTTTCTAAAGCTTCTGCCTAAGCACTGTGCCACTACCATCAGCAAGGCCAAGAACAAGAAAACCATGAAGCAGAGGCAGACTACCCGAAAGGGAGAACCTGAGAGAGACAAGCCAGGAGCTGAGAGTCACCGGAAGAACCGCAGCCTTGTTACCAAGTGAGGCTCTGGGCCCAGAAGGGCCAACTGGGCCCTGCACCAGAGAAGGGAGAAGAGGGAGGGGGAAGGTGGTAAGAAAGCAGAGGTGGTGGTGGGCAATGACAGATCTGAAAAGCACTTACATGTGAATTTTCTACTTTGCCTCTGTAGTCAGTATCAGTGTATACTGTTTAGGCTGAGTGCTCCTAGAAGATGAAAGGGGTCTGAGGGTCAAGGGCCTGACAAATCCTTCCCAGATAATAGCAGGCAGCACCAGATTCGCCATCGGGGCTCATTTTACTTTCTCAATTGTATCCAGCATGGACAAGCTACATCTAAACTTGACAGAATTGGCACTGACAATGAATCACGTGTACAGCTTCTCTGTATTTGAACACACTATCTTCCCTTCTGAGTATCTCAGCAGCCATCTGGAGGCCAGACTCAACAGGTATTCCTCTTTCCTTATCTTCTATGTTTGTATAGTATGGTCATTATCAAAGGTGGATTCCATTAAATTCATTTTGGTGGTCATATTACACCCTGGAGACTTTGATGCAGTCAGTCTGAAAAGTTTTCTGTTAAAACATCTATATTAAAAGCAAATAAACAAAAAGAACCCCAAACCTCTATGAGAGGTTTTGATGATCAACCAGAGTTAATCACCACTGGTTTAATAGGATAGCAGAAGCTTTGCAGTCAGCAGACCTTTGCTGAGAACCTGGCCATGAGCTAAGACACAGGAGCAGGCTGTTCAGCTTGTTTAGGCCTAACTGTTCTACCCTGTAAAAAAAGAAAAATGACAGTTAGCTTGTAGAGTGTAATTGAGAATTACCTGTCATTGAGGAATGGTACAGAATTAAATATTATAATGAGGACCAAGTTCCTGACATATAATACGTCTTAATAAAGTAGAGTCTCTTCCCTCCGCTTTGCCCCTCCTTCCATCACCCACAAAGTAGGGGGGACTTTCTTTATATTGGAATTGGGCACTATAAGCAGCAATTAGGGGAATGAGGGGAAGAATTATTGTGAATGATCCTATAGTCTTAGATGTTTTCTATTGGAATATGTAGTATATTCACTCATTCATTCAACAATTATTTACTGAACAGCTTCTGTGTATGTCAGCAGTGTTCTAGAAGCTGTTACTATATCAGTTATACAAAACAGATAAAAGTCCCTGCCTCTATAAAGTTTACCTTTTTGTGGGGAAAATAGACTAATAAAATAAAGTAGACTATATAGCAGATTAGATAGATTATTAGATCTGATTATTGCTCAGCAGAAAAATAAAGCGGGAAAGGGAGATAGGAAGTGTGTGTGTGTGAGTGAGTGTGTGTGTGTTGCGATTTTACATAGGGTGACCAGGGAAGGCCTACTTGAGAAAGTGATGTTTGAGTAAACTCTTGAAGGAAGTGAGGAAGCCAAGCGTGTGTCTGGGCAAAGAACATTCTAAGCCCAGGAAACAGCAAGCACAAAGGCTCTGAGGTAGGAGCATGCCTGGTACATTCAGGGGACCTGGAGGAGACCAGTGTGGCTGGAGTAGAGTGAGCCAGGGGGAGACTGGGTAGGCGGTGAGGTCAAAAGAGGTTAGAGGAGGGGTACCCGGTCCAGATGCTTCTGTGTCATTGTGAGGGTTTTGGCTTGTATTCTGAGTGAGTTGGGGAGCCTTGGCAGGGTTTGAGCAGAGCAGTACACGATTTCACTCAATATTTCAATAAGATCACTCTGGCTATACTACAGGGACAAGGGCAGAAGTAGGGAGAACAGTTGAAGTCTGTGTTTTTTATTTTATTTTATTAATTTTTGACAGAGAGAGAGATACAGAGACAGAGAGAGAGAGAACTGAACTGGGGGAGCTCCCCAGTTCAGCACATGGTTCCGCACGGGCCGGGGCCGGGATTCGATCCTCGGTCCCCGGCGCTGCAAAGTGAGCGCTTAGCCCGCTGAGCCATTCCGGCTTCCCCATGAAGTCTGTGTTTTGATTGTAGGAGATGCAGATTTGTTTTACAATTAGGTTTTTGACTGGGTGACAGTAAAATTAGTTTGTTTTTATTAGCTATATGGGAGGAAGTATCTCAGGTGTATACCGGTATATACATCAAGAGGATGACAAGTTGAAAATCATCCCTATAAATCATCAGAAGCTGGCAGTGGTTTCTAGGCAGCTGGAGCAGCTTGGGTGTGATCTTCTAGTTTTCCCAGAATATCTTTGATAACTTTCTTCACTGACATCATCATCCCCAAAGCCCCAAGTTTGGCCTCAATGAATATTCTAAAGTACACTAGGCTTGTCCCCAGTGTGTCCCTTCTGTGTTATTTCCCCTCAAGTGGTACCTCTCTTTTCATTTTCCTCTGGGGAGCAGACTTCCCTGTTCCCTTCCTCTTCCCTACAGTAAGCATTTTGCTAAAAACCACAAAACAACCAAAACACAAACAAACAAAAACTCCCCAAACATCAGTGGCTTTAGGAAGAATCTGATGAACTCATTCATATTGAGATGCAAATGACTGACAAAGACTTTGACAAAGTGGGATGTGCCTCTTTTCCCTACTGTTTACCTTTTAACAAGGAAAAAAGCCTTACTCAATTCCCAGGTTCCCAGGGAAAGGAATTTCTGAAGGAGATGGGGGTCCAGTGGGCAGGGGTGTTCTTGTGTGCCCCTAAAATAATACAGTAAGGTTTCACTTAATGTAGTTGATAGTTTCTGTGACTTTAAGTTAAACAACATATAACAAAGCCAATTTTACTGCATAAACAAGAGTTAAATTCCTATGGCATCTCATTAGTGTCATAACAAAGCGACGTTTTGTTTGAGGACCTGGTGTACAGTGTGAACAGTTATCCCACCTTCTGTAGGGTCAGGTGTAGCTGCACGCCAGTTCAGTGTTCTCTGCATCCAGCTCTGGCATCCCCTGGCCTCTAGGGATTGATCTGCACTTCCAGGGATTTTGGCTTTCGTTTTCCATTTCTGAGAGGTCGGAGCTAATTCTTTCCCAGAAGAAAAGACAAATGCTGGCCCTGAGAATGCAGGTGGTGTGAGCCCTCAGGTAGAGTTAGATGGCATTTGGGAGCCCAGGTCTTTTATCACCTGGACTGATTTCTCCCTCGGAGGCAGAAGAGCATAGTGGGCAGGAATCAAATGCTATTGGATTCGCATCTCAGCTTTGCCAGCTGTGTGGCCTTCACAGATAACAAGTGACTTTCTATTTCTGTGCCTCAGCTTCTTTACCCATAAAATGGAGAGAATAGTTGTATGTGCCTTATAGGGTTGCTGTGAGATTTAGATGAGATGATGCATGTAGTAAAATAATAGCGTGGCATGGCACCTGGAACGCAGTGAAATGTGGTAACCATGACTATGTTAATCATGATGGTTGTGATTATGATTTTTGTCACCCAGAGCCATTGTGTGGCTGGCTGGCTACAATGCCACGACCCAGGAGATTGCAAGGCCTTCTGAGCTATTGGCGGGAGTCAAAGCATACATCAGCTTCATACAGTCACTGGCCCAGTTCTTGGGTGCTGATGTTTCCAGAGTCATCCGCAATGCCCTTCTGCAACAGACACAGCCACTGGACTCATGTGGGGAGCAGACCATCACCACTCTCTACACAAATTGGTCAGTCTTGCCAGTCCTCAGTTTGCCTTGCCTCTCTGTTAGCAGCACTTTCTCCTTTACACAGCAGGACCTCAGGACCAGGCTTCTTAACTCCCAGGTCACAGAGCCCCACACAGGGCATTATTTAGAGGTGAGGCCTGAAGCAGTAAGCTGGGGCCACCCAAATCCCATTCTGTCCACCATGAAGTTTCTTTCTAATCTCCTATGTAACATCCATTGACCTCCTCTGTAGCAAACTGACCTTTCTTCTTTTAATCTCCAGTTCCTAACTCCTTTTCTGGATTCTGTTTTAATTTCAAATGATTTCTCTTCTTCTTTCTGAAGTTCCCTTGTTTTTCTTTTCACTCATATTCTTCCTCTGAAAACCATTCCAACACTATCTCTTTGGAACATTATCTCTTTACCCCAGACATGACCATGTCTCTAAATAGATTGTTCTTGTTTTTTATTGTTAAATTTTTTGGGGTGACATTGGTTGGTAACAATTAGTTTCCAGATGTACAAATCTACATTACATCACCTATGTATTGCATTATGTGCTCACCACCCAGAATCTAGATTGTTCTTAATAGAGAAGGGAGCCTCCTCCCCCAAACTAGAAGAAGTAGAAATTATCAACATGCGTTTCGATGGAAAGGAGCGGGATTCCTACCTCCCCAAGCCACTGGGTGGCGCTCTTAACCCAATATCAGGTCAGCAGGAGACAGGCTTCAGAGTTACCTGAGTAGGAGGAAAGACAGACAAGATTTGCAAATACAAATGCCAGCAGGAGTCCGGGAGATAAGGGAAATGTGTGTTGTGGGCTAGGTGGGAACTTCAGGTAATTGGGGAGGGAATGCCACTGTAGAAGGGCAGCCACCACTTAGCTCTACCTGATTGCTGCCCCACTAAATCCTTATTTTTAATGTAAAAATCTGTCAAGTTTCAAAATTTTGACAACTAATTCAAATTGAAAGAAAAAAAAATCACATTTGGCAACTGGGTTAGCCTTCCGTGGTTAGCTTGTGACTTCTGTAAGACCTAATCCCGGAGCTAGTTGCCTGGGTGAGTGGGACAGGCTGGCCAAGCCCTCCTCTGCGGACCCTGGCTGGAGGCCTTCTCAGCCTGCCCAGAGGTCAGGAGGGGGAATACTTGGAGACTGATGATTAGTGTTTATGGGGCTTCTCTGTGCAGGAGGTTTGACTTGAGACATGCTTCCAGGATCCTAAGTCCTCAGTCCAACATTCTCATTGGAGAGGTTGAAGCTAAGTATATTTCAGAGGAGCCCAATTAGTAGAAACTTTTTTCTTATTGTCTTGGGTTTGTCTAACATGACAGAGAAAGGCTAAGGGTGAGGTGAGTACAGTATTTGGAAAAGAGCAGGGCTGAGGGAGGGAGCTATTAAATTTGACAGCCCAGCAAAGTACCCTGAAGATTAGGGGTGAAGCAGAATTACATTACTGCCAGTTTTTTTTTTTTGTTTTGTTTTTTTTGAGCCAATGGCTTGAGGTGTTAGTTAGAGTGTTGTGCTGTCTTCTTTGAGTGTCTTCTCCCTACTCCAGCCTTTGGTGGACTTTCTGTTCCTGAGCCCAGTGGTAGAGGTAGTGGTAGGCAGCAGTGGTAGGGACAAAGGATTGGACACTAATCTGTGCTTTCTTGGCCAACCCTGTAGGTACCTAGAAAGCCTGCTTAGACGGGTGAGCAGTGGGACCATCATCCTTTCCCCAGCCATGCAGGCCTTCCTCAGCCTCCCCAGAGAAGGGGAGCAGAACTTCAGCGCAGAGGAGTTCTCTGACATCTCTGGTGAGCCCGGGGCCTGGTCTCCTTGGCAAGGAGCTGAGCCTTCCCCTCAACACAGCATCTCAGCCTATGGTGCCCATCAGAACCCTCCTACCTTCTCAGAAGCTCATTTAGTTTTTATTTTCCTTTTTTTTTTTTTTAAGATTTATTATATTGTTTTGAGAGAGAGAGAGAGAGAGAAAGAGAGAGAGAGAGAGAGAAAGAGAGAGAGAGAGAGAGAAGGGGGGAGGACCCAGAGCAGCCTCCATGGCTGTACATCATCAGTTGTGACATAGTTTCATTCCACACAGGTGGGTGTGGGGCTTTGTGGGGTGGGAACTGAACTGGGGGCCTCCCGAATGGGAGGTGAGAACCTTCGCCACTGAGCCATCTCAGCAGTTACCATTTGTGCCATAGTTCAGCATGTGGATTTGCATGGCCTGGGGGCGGGAATCAAACCCTGGACCTCATGATTGTGAGAGAAGCACTCAACTGCTGAGCTATCCCTGCATCCTCAGAAGCTCGTTTTACACTCTCCTCAGCTTCTCTGCTAGATTCCACCTTAGGGACAACAAAATGAGATTCTAAGTTAGGCCCAGAATTGAGGAGTGGCCTGGGAGTTGGATTTGGAGAGAGAAAATGAAGGGAGTTAGGTGTTAGGGGCACTCAAGTCACTGAAAGCATTTATTCTTCGAAGGGCAGTGAATGGTTATTTTCAATCTCCACAAAGAATCAGAGAGTAGGACATATAATGGGAAGTAAAGGATAAATGTAAGGTCATTCTCATGCTTGAAATTATTAGAGTGGTCTTGATGCCATAGCATCTTCTTTTTTAGGTATAAATTTTAGAGCCTTAGCTAGTGCTTACATTACTGATGTTTAATAATGATGATGAGACAATGGATCACATTTATTGCAGGCTAAGCTCTCAGTGTTCTCATTTGTTATCTCATTTAATCCTCACAAGAGCCTTGAGGTAGATACTCTTCTTACCCCCATTTTACAGGTGAGGACACTGAGACACGGACACATTAAGGAGCTTGCCTAAGGTCACCCATTCATAAATGATAGAGCCGGGATTTCAACTCCAGGCAGTGAAATTCCAGAAGCTGGCGCTTAATCACTGTGTAGTGCAGCTTTCCAGTGTATTGACGTGCTTTTGTGTCTCAAAGGGGGCCTGGTAAGAAGTATGCAGTGAGTGAGCATGGAAATCATTCTCTTTTTAAAGGGGGCTTTAAGCCATACAGATCCTTTTTCATAGATTTGTTTTACTGACTGATTGGTGACCTCTCCTGCTGCTTCCTCCTTCCTCTCACCTCCATATCAACCATGGATCCTGCGTGGTATTTGGGACAGGCAGGAGAGATTTCAGTGTCTCCCTTCTCCATTCTTTCCCCACGTTGGGGCTGTTAAGAAAGTTAAGAGTACACAGTTCTGTTTTCCAGCTCTGCCTTCTTCCTACCTTCATTCTGACTCCTCAGTAAGTTGACCCTCCTCTTCATTTGCTGGAGGTTTCAGATGTCCCCTTCCCATCAACTGCACCCACAAACTGTAGGCAGCATCTAAAATCAGCTTTAGGTCTTGCTGACAACTGACAAGCAGCAGGAGGTAATGCTGATTCCCCCTTCTACCACCCCCACCCCAATTTCCCTGGGTTACCATGGTGATGGGACAATGCTACTACAAAAATAGATAGATGGAAAGAGGAGGATGCCCTAGGGTTACTAGCCTGGAGTACAGAGGACTAGGGTAAGGAGGTTTGGCAGATGCAGACTTGTAGATGGACTTGTAGATCAGTGTGTCTCCTCTCCATCCACTCCAGAGAATGCAATTCAGCCCCTGTCCCCTTTGTCAGCCATTTTAGCATTATCTGAATTGACTGGTCAGGAAATCTCCATCTAGTTCTCAGCTCAATCTTCCTACTGTAAATTGGTGACTATAAAAATGTATTCGCTCTGGGGGATGCCAGGATAGCTCAGTGGTTGAGATTTTGCCTTGCAAACCTGAGTTCTTGGGTTTGATTCCCAGCCTTGGCCTTTGCAAACCCATATGCTGAACTGCAGCACACCTGGTAACCACTGAGAAGGTTCCATGGTGAAGATTCTCGCCTCCCATGCGGGAGGCTCCTGGTTTGGTTCTCTCCCCGCACAGCCCCACATCCACCTGTGTGGAATGAAACCATGTCACAACTTATGATGTACAACTATGGAGACTGCTCTGGGCCCTCCCCGCTTCTCTTTCTCTCTCTCTCTCACTCACCTTCTCTCAAAACAATAAAGTAAATTTTTTTTTTAAAGATGTATTTTATTCTTTGAGAGAAAGCAAGGGAAAGGGAGAGAGACAGAGAGACAGAGAAAGAGAGACAGAGAGAGGCGGGGATGGGGCCCAGCGCAGTCTCCATAGTTGTACATCATTAGTTGTGACAATGGTTTCATTCCACACAGGTGTCTGTGGGGCTGTGTGGGGCGGGAACCAAACACGGGGATTTGAGCAAGGCAAGTGCTCAACCTGCTGAGCTATCCCAGCATCCCTAAAGTAAATAAAAAAAGAAAAGAAAAGTATGTACTCTGGACAGAGCTCTGTGTCAACTGCTGTGACTACTGTCGTTGGTGGGGATGGAAGCCAACCGGTCCTGCCTTTAAAGACTCATGAATGTTTTTCTTTTCCCTCTGAACTCATGTTAACTATGTTGAACTCATATTTCTTTACTGGTGTCTTGTTGTTTTCACTTCTGGTCTTTTATGGTTTTCTCTGCTGGGATGGCCCATTGCTAAAGATCATAGCTAGACACTAGAGCTCCTCCCTGTCTGAATTTGTCACTAGTGTGTCTAACATGGGGTTTCCCCAAGCAGTTTTATTTGATTCACAAAGGGCCAGAAGCAGGCTGGATAGAGAGGGATGAGGCACTGGGGCAGACTAGAGGAAAGAGGATTTACTGGAAACAACAACTGGGACTCTGAGGATGTGTGTTGGTTATGAAAAAAGAAAAGATAGCTTAATGAGAGGACAGCTTGAACAGTGAGGCATTAAATAAGGGAAGTAGAGGGAGGAACAGAAAAAGCCAGACCTTAGGTAAGGAAACAGTTGTGACATCTGCTGGGACACAGGAAGGTATAGTAATGCAGTGTGCTAGGTTTCTGGTACCAGCTTTTGACTTGGTTAAGTGACCTTGGACAATCACTTAATGCTCTGCTCCTTTGTTAAGCCATATACCTCAGTGGGCTGTTAATAATTATCATAATAGTAATCCCTCATTCATATACAAGGGCTGTACAGAAAGTATCCAGCCATGTAATAGAAAAAATAGAGGCATTTATGGTTGGATTTTTTTTCTGGACAACCCTCATTTATCTTTACAGTGTTCTAAGGTTTTATAATGTAGCTCATTCATTCTCATATCAGCTCTGTGAGGTATTCAGGGCGGGTATTAATTTCTTTATTTTACAGAGAAATAAACTGAGGCTCAGAGAGGGTCAGTGACTTGTTTGAGGTCTTACATCCTAATAAAGCTACTACAGCTGGTCCAGCAAGAGCTAAACCCAGACACTGCATGAAAGGACTTGGGAAAGTATAGATTCTTATAAGAATGTGAAGTAAATAGTTGTCATTTGTGGTAAGTGTTGGTGTGAGTACCAATGGAGATAGTATGTGTCCTATGGGCAGGCCAAACCTGTCACCTGATTGCAGGATATCAACTTACTTTTGCTCCCCAACTTCCCTTTTCCTTTTTGTGCTGAAACACATTTTAAATTTCAAATTACCCTAAAGCTAGTGTGTAAATGCTCCAGTGCCCTTTGAGTTCCACGGGGGACCTTGTAACTCTATTCCAGAGATGCGGGCCTTGGCTGAACTCTTGGGCCCCTATGGCATGAAGTTCCTGAGTGAAAACCTGATGTGGCATGTGACCTCTCAGATTGTGGAGCTGAAGGTACAGTGGAAGCAAGCCCCAGGCAGAGTTCAACCTCAGGGGAAGGGGGTTAGATTGGGAGTAGGAGACCAGGGCAAAGATGTACCATGGATCTCATCTTTTCCTGCTTAATGCCTCTGTGTCCTGGCTACAGAAGCTGGTGGTGGAAAACATGGATGTACTGGTGCAGATCCGATCTAACTTTAGCAAACCAGACCTGGTGACTTCTCTGGTGCCTCAGCTGATGGGTGAGCACTTCCCCTAAAGGGAAAAGGAATTGTGGGAAAAGCATTGCGAATGATAAGGATTTGAGGGCGGGCTCTGGGGGCTGGGCTGGGTCTGACAAGCAAAACCATCACTATCCTCCTATGTTCTCTTCTCTGACACTCGTCTTTCTCTTCAGGGGCCGAGAATGTGCTGAAGCGCATGACCATCATTGGAGTTATACTCAATTTTAGGGCCATGGCCCAAGAGGGACTTCGGGAGGTAAGTCGAAGGAGAGGGCTGTCATAAACTCACAACACCTCCTTGAGTAGGGCTTGTATGAAGAGTTGTGGAAAGGATTGGGGACACTGAGGAGAAAGAGGCTTAATTTGGTGGAGATCCTGGAAGATCCCTGGGGATAAATGAGCTGAGGAAACCTGGAAACATGAGGACAGGGCTGGGAGGCTGGCTAGGTTCGTATTTGAGCTGAGGCCCTTTTTATGTTTGTTTTCACCTGTCTTTGATAGTACGGGCCACTGTTCTGTGGATTCATTTATCTTCTCTTTTCTCCAGGTTTTCTCCTCCCACTGCCCATTTCTTATGGGTCCCATTGAGTGCCTGAAGGAGTTTGTCACTCCAGATACAGACATCAAGGTATGGGGGAGTGCAAAGTGGAATCTCATTAGGTTTGTTGGAAAAGGATGTAGCTAGGAGCTTGTAAGGAAGAGAGCTCTGAGCATACTGTAGGGAGAGGAGCCAGGATTTGAGTAGGAAAACACTGTGGGAGATTTTGTGGAGGGAGATAGGGTATTGGTTAGACAAGTATTCTTGGAGAGAGAGGGCAGAGCTGGGAAGCCACGGGAGGATGGAGAAAATTGGGAGCCTGGAGGTCCCTGTGGGGCCAGGAAAACATTACTGGAGGGAGAAGGGCAAGCTCTGGGACAGTATCTGTAGGTTTTCACCTAAGATGTGCACACAAGTCCCCTCTTTAGTCAGTAACTTAGGTACTTTTTGTAAAAAGATTGATTTCTTTCATTCCCTCCCACCCTGCCTTCCCTTAGAGTTTCCTTTCTTTTTCTGGCCTATACTTCCTTCTAGTTCTGAACCTTTCTTGTTGCTCTGTCTGTGTCACCTGCCTCAAGCCCTGTTTACTATAGACATGGAGAAAGAAAAGGGGCTTTTATAGGCACCCCGAGTTAAATATCCATTCCCCCTCCCCTTCCCTGCCTTGCCTTATCTTGTCTTTTGAGTCACCTGGAACAAATGAGTATGTTAAGCAGAAAATATTCATATAGCTGAAGGCTGGGGACAAGGGCCTCCAAATGCAGAGAGCAGACTGTTTCTCTGATTGATTCCTTTAAAGGAGGGTGGTCTGTGATAAGAGGAAACTGGTTAGCAGGAAGAATTAAAATGAGATGTTAAGAAAAACGTTCTTACCTTGAGATCAAAAGAATTGTGAAATATTTTCTTTCTGTGTAAAATCAGATGAGGGTCACGTGGTCATGGGGGCCATGAGGGGGTGAGGCAATCAGGATGGCTATCCCTTTTGATCAGTTACCATTTTCCAGTGGGCCTGGGTTTCTGGCAGCTGCTGATGTTGGGGCCAATGCTCTTGCCCAGGGTTGTCCAACCTTTTTGCTTCCCTGGACCACATTGGAAGAAGTGTCTTGGACCACACATAAAATGCACTAACACTAACAATAGCCGATGAGCTAAAAAAAATAAATAAATTGCAAAAAAATCTCATAATATGTAACCAGGAACCAGCCTGGCTAAACGGAAGTTCGAGCGGTGGGAATTGAGACAGACCAAATGACCTGCCGACTCCCCTGAAGCTTTATTGCTTTTCTTATATAGCAAAAGTTTACCATTACCAGGAACAGGCATTAGCATAGCAAAGCACAGTGTAAACAGAGATAACAGCCCCTTCCAGTAAGGGCTTGATATGTAGATCCTGGGCTCCAAATCTATAGTGTCTGTCAGCCTTGCCTGCCGCCTTGCCTTCATGTGAAGCTGCTAAACAGATTTTTCTATATCTAATCACCCAGCTACCCCCCAAAGGAGATGAAAAGGGGGGACTGAGGCCTTGCCTTCAAAGCCCCGGGCCGGTCCCTCCCGTTAGGCCCAGGGAACCGAGGCTTTGCCAATCGAGGTCCCCCAAAACCTTTCCGTTCAGGCTCTGCATTGGCCCCTAACAATAATGTTGTAAGAAAGTTTATGAATCTGTGGTAAGGTGACCAGATGTCCCGCTTTTGGCGGGACAGTCCCGCTTTTGAACAATTTGTTCCGCGTCCCGCGGAGTTTTAAAAAAGTCCCAATTTTTGGAAAGAATGCACGACAAGCTAGGGAACGGCGGGAGATAGACCAAATTTTTAATCAAGAACACCCCCCCACCCCCCCCAACCCCCCCGTCAATGATGTCCCGCTTTACCAATGTTAAAATCTGGTCACCTACTAGGGCCGCATTCAAAGCTGTCCTGGGCTGCACGCTCTACCCGGAGGAGCTTGTTCAGCTGATATCTCCCGGCAGCCCTGAGATTTAGGCTCTGCCTGCCTATGAAAATAAGCAGGTGGGGTTGGAGAAGGGGATGTCCTGTTCATCTGAGATTCTGTTACTGCCTCAGAGGAGTGAGAAGATTAGGATAAAAGAAAATAAGACCCCTTCAATCGTCCTTTTTTTCTTCCAGAAAACCACAGGTCATGGATAAGATCCCTGACCTCCTAGGTCATGGTTGCCTTGAAAAAGGTTATCTATTCTCTTTACTTAGGGCGGGGGTGGCGAACCTATGGCACGCGTGCCCAAAGTGGCACACAGAGCAATTATTTAGGCACGCGGAGCTATGAATACCATTAAAAAAATTATTGTTGGGGAAGCCAGGATGGCTCAGTGGGTTAAGTGCTCACTTTGCAGCACTGGAGACTGGGGATCGGGTCCCGGGATCGGGTCCTGGCCCGTGCGGAACCATATGCTGAACTGGGAGCTCCCCCAGTTCAGTTCTCTCTCTGTCTCTATCTCTGTATATCTCTCTCTCTGTCCAAAAAAAAAAATAAAAAAAAAAATATATATATATATTTAGAAAATGTAGATCTCTTTTTAAAAAAATTATTGTTTATGCTCTTATAGACATAAAAATAATCGATACCTCTATCTCACTCAATGGGTTGGCACGTGAGTCGAGCGAGTATACTCTTATTTCATAAACTTTGGCACTCAATCGCCGAAAGGTTCGCCACCCCTGAGTCTTAGGGAATTTCAACCAAGGACAGAGCAGAATGTGACTAAGGTCTACTTTTGAGTACCATAGGCAAAGTGTGCATATTGCTGTTTGTGGGATTCTTTGCATATGATAACTGAGTTGTCTACTATTGAAACAATTGTCCTTATTCTCTCAGAACATTTTAAAGTTTTTTTGTTTTTTTTTTGTAATCTCAAAAGGGGTCTGGGTACTTGGTATAGGAGTGGGGGTTTGAAGCTACATCCTAATAACCTGATGCTAAGTACAAAGAGGGATTCTGGTATCAGTAAGTATTAATTGAGTGCATTTCGTGTGTTGAGCATTGTGTCAAAAGCTAGAGAGGATAAAAGGAAATGCAAAGTTTCTAGCTTTGAGATAAGGGAAGAAGAGGGAAAGGAACAATGTTTGTTAGTCTATTGTCAGTGACTCTGTTAGCCCGGGGCAGGGGCTTTATGCATGAGATCTAATTTAATCTAGGTCTCGGTAAGTACTATTTTCCCAGTTTTACTGCTGAGGAAACTAAGGCTCAAAGAAGTCAAGTAGTTTTTAGTCAAGGTCACACATTTAGTAAGTGGTGATGCTAGGATTTGAACCCAGAACTTCTCACTCCAAAGCATTTTTCTTTGTTCTCCATGCCACGAGGTTTTTTTAAAAAAATTATAATCTAGTCAGTGACATAAGCCATATGTTTCACCTCCTATCTGAAAAGATAATTGAAGGTGCTGTGTGTGATCAGTGCCCAGTCAGTAGTACCAATGTAAGGAGGGAAACATTGGTTTGGGCTGAATTAGGGAGGGCTTCACCTGCTACTCAGCAAATGCTCAAAGGAATTTATAGAACGAGATCTGAATTAAACCTCAAGGTATGGGTATCACCTAGATATAACAAGTAGAGGAGAGAATAGAATACTCTGAAAGAGGGAAGCACAAGAACAAAAATATGGAAGTAAGGGAGTAAATTGTAGTTTGGAGAGTGAATACATTGCCCTGAATGCATCGATTTTAGGAAGTGTTTGGGGAAATAAGGTTGAGAAAGTAGATTTATAGTATGGAGTTTGTGAATGCCAAGCTAAAGCATTTGGGTTTTTTCCCTGTAGTTTAGGGAGAACTATGAAAGGAATACACCAAAAGTTTAAAATCTATGAACTAGGAATCCTGACTACCTGTAGCTTCTGCCAAGTACGTCTTTCTGGGGAATCATCTTCAGAATGTTGTTTTCTTCTCTACCAGGTGACCCTGAGTGTCTTTGAGCTGGCATCTGCTGCAGGAGTGGGCTGTGACATTGACCCAGCCCTGGTGGCTGCCATTGCTAATCTGAAAGCTGGTAAAATTTGGGAAAGAGGACAAGGGAGGGCTTGGGCCATATTTTGGGGTAGGAAAATATCAATGTCAAAGAAGACTTTTGTCTGGGATTGTGAATTCAGGGGCTATAAACAGAGAGCTAAGGAAAGACTTAAAGAATGGCACCTAACAAAATACTTAAACAGGCAATTTAGATTTCTAGTCAGCTTCTAACCGCTGACTTGTCAATCAGCTAAAAGTATTAAATGAGAGTCTGATGCTTAGCAAGTGCTCAAAAGAATTTACAGTCTGGTTGGGGAAATAAGCTTAATGCAAATGGAACAAGGAGACAACAATATACTAGCAGAATATGATTTCATGCTGAGTTGTGTGGTATAATGTGTGAGTTCCCTAGAGTGATATTCTGCTCTCCCCTCCCATATAATCACCTTGACACTATTCACTTCTTCCCTAGGTCTCACACTTGTCCCTCATATTTTCCATTACACATTCATATTATACTTACACACACAGAATAAGATGGAGCCAAGGGACTCGTATTGCCCTTTCAAAATCGCCAGACTGGCCCTCCCTCTTCTTTCTTGATTTTGTTGAGACTCTTTCCTCCCTTTCCTGCCTCCCCCCTGCATTGCAGGTGACAGTGTCCTTGGACTGTTCATCAGCAGAGCCCTTTGCTCAAAGCTCTGCTCAGTCACCAGAGGAGGCCTCTAGGACTCAGTCAGCAGTAATGACTTATATAGTGCTTTACAAAGTGTTTTCGCATTTTCTCAGATGATCCTTATAGTAATTCCGTGAAGTAGGACCCCTATAGAAGGTAACTCTGGGTTGCTAACCTTACCTTTCCTCTTTTCCTTTTTTTTTCTTCACTAGATACTTCATCCCCAGAAGAAGAATATAAGCTGGCCTGCCTACTCTTGATCTTTCTTGCAGTTTCCCTCCCACTCCTTGCCCCAGACCTCAATTCCTTCTATAGCGTTGAGAAGGATGGTAAGTAAGGAGTAGGTTTGAGGAACCAGTGCTATTTGGGTTGGGAGATGGGACAGAGTCAATTATCTATCTGGAAAATACAGACTTCTGTCTCAGGTGTAAAGTTCTGTTTCAAAAAGCACTTGAGAATGAACTACCCATAAAATTCAATTCAGTGAAATTTCATAGCAATATCCTTCTCCTAATCCCCAACTGACTCTTAGTTCTTTTGGTGTCAAATAGGGGTGGCGCAGCCTGAAAAAATGAGAATTTACGAGCTGGGGTCAGCCTGAAGTGGCTCACCTTATTTCTTTTTGTTTCTCCCTCCCTCTATCAATAATAACCTAGGTTACAACAACAATATTCACTGCTTGACCAAAGCCATCATCCAGGTGTCTGCTGCTCTCTTCACACTCTACAACAAGAACATCGAAACTCACCTCAAGGAATTTCTGGTGGTGAGTGAGTCTAGGTGACAAGGAATGTAAGGTTGCAAAGTCTGGCAAGAATTGGTTTGACTTAAATCCATAGGCAGTTATTGTTGAGTGGGCCTTGGAGTTTAACCTACTACCTAATTAAGTAGTGAGAGACCACTTTCTGAAAATCAGGAATTTCTTCTAAATTTCCTAACAGCTGGTATTTCAGCCTCTGCCCAAATACTTAGAAAGAACATTGGACTAAGAGTTGGAAAATCTGAGGTCTAGTTCTAGATCTGTCACTAAGAAGTTGTGTGACCTCTGAAGAGTCAAACTTTTGGGGCTTCAGTCTTTGCATTTACTAAATAGAGTAATTAAACTGAATTCATGATTCACTACCTTGGTGTCATCAGAATAGTCCAAGGAGCTTGTTCAAATAAAGATTCCCAATCCTGATACCAGATTTAGTGAGTTAGAATATCCTAGGTGAGTCCTGGCCTCTGTTTTTAATAAGGTCTCCAGGAGAGCTGATGCACAATAAAGTTGGAGAGACACTGAGTTTTAGAAGGCCCTTTCCAACTCTAATACTGGCACAAAGTCAAACTTTATTCAAATTCTCAAATTTTAGCATAAATCAGAATCAGAGAATTTCTGAATCAGTGGATTAGCAGTGGTGCTGGAAAATCTGCATTGCCAAGTTCCCAGGTGATAATTGATATTGTTCATACTGGGATCTCACTTTGAGGACCACTGGTCTAAATTTCTAGGGCCTAGTACTTACAAGTAGGTAGCTAATTCTATTGCAGGCTATTTCCAATTTGTTTGAAAAAAATTGTAAAAAAATTTTTTTAGCCAAACTTTGACTCTGTAATTATCACTATTGATCTTAGTTTTGCCTCTGGAAAAACACAGAATAAGTAGTCTCTTCTCATTTTTGAAAGAGACCCAGAGTTTTTCATTGACTCGTCTATGAGGAATCCCATCCACATACTTTTTTTTTAAGATTTATTTTATTGTTTTTGACAGAGACAGAGAGACAGAGAGAAGGGGGAGGGTCCAGAGCAGTCTCCATAGTTGTATGTCATCAACTTTCCATATAGTTTCACTCCACAGGTGGGTGCAGGGCTGAGCTGGGCAGTAACTGGGCTAGGAGCCTCCCACATGGGCCCTGGCAAGACCTGAACTGGGGGCACACCTCAGTTCAGCATATGGGTCCGCATGGGCCAGGACTGGCATTCGATACTTGGACCCTGGGGCTGCAATGCGAGCACTTAACCCACTGAGCCATTCAGGCTTCCCCCAGTTTTTTATTATTAATACTGTTTTCTTTTTTTTTTTTTAAGATTTATTTTATTTTTGACAGACAGAGAGAGACAGAGACAGAGAGAAGGGGGAGGGCCCAGAGCAGTCTCCATAGTTGTACATCATTAGCTGTGACATGGTTTTGTTCCACACAGGTGGGTGGGGGCCACACAGGACAGGAACTGGGCTGGGGGCCTCTCACATGGTAGGCACGCCCTCTTGAGCCAGGGGCCAAACTGGAGGGGCGAGAACTGAACTGGGGGCCTCCCACATGGGAAGCACACCCCAATTCAGCATATGGGTCCACACGGGCTGGGGCTGGGATTCGATCCTCGGTCCCTGGGGCTTCAAAGCAAGCGCTTAACCAGCTGAGCCATCCTGGCTTCCCCATCCATCCATATACTTCTGATACATGGTCCATTTCCCTCTGCCTGCTTGAGCATTCTCAGCAATAGGGAGCTTATTCCTTTGCAAAGCCTGGTCCTGATTAAGAAGCAGGGCCTCATCTGTCATCTTTCAGGAGGAAACATAGTATATTATGTTCTCCCGGGAATCAGCACTGTCTTGAGTACATGTTGGGGACTTGGAAGCTTAGTGCTGGGTCTACTTAAACTGGGACAGCCAGTCAGACAGAATGGGTTGTGAGCATCGTTGCTATTGAGAGGACTCAAAGCAGATCTCTAAGACTGGGTGAGGAGGGAGTTTCCCCCCTCCGTTTCCCTTTTCCTCTCTCTGTTTGCTAAGTAGGCCTGGGATACAGTTAATCACAATTCTTCCTCCCTCTTTGATTTGTTGGGGACCTGGAGTTAAATGGAAAGGATAGCTATTTGGGAGTTTACAGGAGGCAAATGCCAAGAGCGCTGTGTCTGAATCAGAGGCCCAGCTCTGTGTCCAGCTGGGTGTGGAGCCAGCTGTCAACAGCAAGATGACAGTGGTGCCTGGAGGCTGCCTAGGAACGGAGCTCAATCTCCTGGCATACAGTATCACCTGCCTGCGTTCTAGGGTCATTCCTTTCCCTTGCAGCCTCTCCTCCAGCATCCCTGGAGGCCTGTCTTCTGCACTGGCTGGTTCACATCAATGCACATCTCTGAAAGCTAGGGAATTTGCCACTTTTCCACCCTGAGTCTCCAGGAACATCCCAGCACTTCTTAACTCCCAGGGCTGCCCTACTCTGACCTCCATAAAAATCTGCTTTTCTTACAAATTATTTCCTTACAGGTGGCCTCTGCCACCCTCCTGCAGCTGGGCCAGGAGACTGACAAGATTAAAACCAGAAATCGGGAATCCATTTCTCTGCTCATGCGCTTGGTATGTATCTCTTTTAAGTTGGTTTGGGGAAAGAGAAAGGGAAGGCCAGAGGGAGACTCCTCATTAGGGTCTTTGGGTCCCTGCCATTGTCACCACCCAAAAGCATTAACTACGAACTTAATTCTGCCTGACCCTGTGGGTGTAGTCCTCATATTCTGGTTAACATTCTAGACTGGTCGTGTAATCACAAGGTAGTCTTCAGGGACGTCTCTGCAGGACAGGGCCTCCTGGCTGTCAGCTGACTGGGCCCCTTTTCCTGAAATGTTCTTCAGTCAGACCTGGTAGGGCAGCTGTGTCCCGCTTCCCTAACTGCTTGTCCAGTACAGGTTTGGTTTGACTTGCGCACTTCCCACCACTGGCTTACTTGTCCTTAAGAGCACTATGAAGAGGGTGCTGAATAGCACAGAGCCCAACTGGGGGACGGTGGGGAGGGCTCAGAGGAGGAAGGGATCTTAGATGAAAAGCTATACGGCAGGGAGCCAGGTGGGCAATGTGTTAAGCAGCTCCTGCTATCTCTTTTCCTTTCTTCCCGACTTGTGGGCTTTTCCTTACTTTGGCAGAAAGTTCTGGGAACTCTGACTCAGTTAGTTAAAAACAAAATCTTTTCCTCATGACCCTGTTTTTTCCTCAACACACGTACTCACTCTTTTGCTCTAAAAGTCGGATTCCAGGTTAGTACTGCACTTAGATATGGACAGGAGGGGTTCCTGTGCTGGGCCCTGTATTTAAGAGGCCTCCTCTAGGGAGAGCATAGGGCCACCTGGAGCCTGTGCCCCACCTTGCAGCCCCCACTAAAGATTTCTGAGACCTCAGAATTCTCTCCTAAGCAGCTAGCTCCAGCCCGCTTGTAGGGCTTGTGCCAAGTCCATCCTGAGGCGGCTATGCCTCGAGTGCCCAAAAATGTACCGCTGGATCTTAGCTGGGCAGATAGGAAGTGTACGTGTGCATACAAAACCCTTCTCACTGGGGCCGGGTCCCACTCCTCTCTTCTGGTGCAGAGCTCTAAGGAATCTAAGAATTAATTCAAACCTGCTCTTCCATGACATTATGAAAGCATATTGTGAAGGTTGAAAGATAGAACATAATAGTTTATTTGATTTATTTAGTCATATGGTATATGGGTTTCCATTTGGACTCTGGGCCCAGGGACACAAATGTTAGGGACAGGCATGCCTGAGACTCCCCGGGTCTCCTTTAAATACACAGGCACTGAGTGTAGGTACCGGTGTCTCAGTTTTCCTGCTAGAAAATGGCCTAGATTGGGCTGCTTAAGGATTATGATGGAGAAGAAGAGGATAGGAGGTTGTGTGTGTGTAGGGGCGTGTGGTGAGGAGTGAGAGGGCACAGGAGGCAGATGGCAAATATGGCAAATGCTGGCAGTACTCGGATGCTAGATAGAGCACAATCTTTGGAACAGCATGACCTTGGGCAAGTTAATTAACCTTGTGAGATGCCGATTCTTTATCCACAAAAGTGAGCAACAATCCTAAATGGGTAATAATCCTCATAAGAATGGCTAAGATTCATGAGATACCGTATTTTGCCATGTATAATGTGCACTCTTTTGGACCAAAATTGTGAGGGAAAATTAAGGATTCACATTATACTCACACATGGGTAGTACTAATTCTGTATCTATATAAATGTTTTTGTATTTTTTTATTTATGCTTATGAGTTAAAAGTGTAACTCTAGAAATCAGTAATTAAAACATTAAAACAAAAGATTGTTTTTTCCTGAAAGCTTGGATCAAAAACGTGGGTGCACATTCTATACAGGATTGCATTATGCATGGCAAAATACAGTAATATATGTGAAAGTGCCCAGTACATAATAGATGCTCAACAAATGCTAGTTCCCTCCCTCACTGTTTATTTTAGTCTCCAGATGGTTAGGCATGTCTCTTCATTTCCATGGCAGTTTTCACTTGATTCGGTATTGCCACACAGCCCTGCCTCCTCTTTTTGCTTTGTTCCCACCTTGAGAAGTGTGAGAAGGCGTTGCCCCAGGTGGCATCGCTGTGAACCCTGCAGAGTGGCTGCAACAGAGTGAGGACCAGGTGTTTTCTGCTGCCCCAAAGCAATTTAAATGCAAATATTTCCACAGAGAAATTGCAAATGACTGAAGGGGAAGGAGCTGTATTCTGAGTTAAGAGGCTACTCATGTAGCTCCAAATCCTGGCCAGGCATTCTCTCCCTGGGGCCCTTCTTGGCTGTCAAGCCTGGGCAGTGCCCACTCTCAGTATTGCCAGACTATTCCTGGCATGGGTTTCACAGGGGAAAGAGATGGCTCTCTCACAGAATCATGGACTCTTAGATGTCAGGATGAAGCCAGATCTTGGCAGCTAGTCCAGTCCTTACAATTCATAGGTGAGGAAACTGCAGACAAAGGAAAAGATGACATTTAAGATCTCCCCCCAAATATATGGGCAGATTTGGGACTAGAATCCAAGTTTCTTGGCTTTGGATCTCCATCAGTGAGGAGCCCTGTTATTATCTGTGCTTGATGGAGCAAAGACTAGGAAGTCTTGGACCAGTGGATCCTTCTTGAAGCTGTCACTCATTTTCCTATACCCGAGGGTTGTGTCCTGGAAAAGAGATCCTGTCTCTCTCCTGGCTTGAGGTTTGAAAGTCTTGCCTAGCAAAACATTCTTTCCATTATTCAACCTAAGTTCAGAGCTATGGTTTTACATACTGGCAAATTTCCTTCCTTTCAGCCTGCAGCATCTGTTCTTCTGAGGCTTTGTGTATTGTGAACATGTGTTTGAGAACAGCAGAATCTTACAAATTTTAAAACCTGAAAGGACTTCAGAGAAAGAAACTTGTTAGCGTATATAGGGTAGGTTCTGTTTTCTGAGTGAAATTTTAGGACTTGAAACACCAGTTTGGGGTCCATCTGTGTGAATTGCCAGAGGATATGGGGCACTTCTCTCCAGAGTGTGTCTTCTAGTCCCAAACCTCCTGATGAGAAAAGTACTGTAGGAAATACACCCGGTTCCTTCCTTAGGGATGGGGACTCTGCAGCTCAGTGCTAGGTTGTGGGCTCTTCACTAACACCCCGCCGCCACTAAGTCTTACCTAGGCCGTGTGATCCATCTTTGTGCTTGGCTGTGGGGGGCTGCTGGGATTACCACAGCACACAGGTTTCTAATTAAACTAATTAATCATGCCTGCTCCTTTATGCAGCATCCCTACTGTTCCACAAGCTCTGTGCTGAGAAAGGGAGGACACTGAGGCCCAGCACAAGAGGGCCCATGTGGATTCCAGGCCCCTCTTTCTCAGCCTGCAGTGCAATTGTTTCTTCCTCTGCCAAGCTTTGTCATTGGCACATTAATCCATCGTTACCTGCATCTGCGCTGCCCACCCACATATGATTTAGCATCCAGAATGGGAGAGAATGGGATTTTTTTCTACCACAAGGGAAGTGATTCCTTTCTGCCTTCTGCTTCTGAGCCCTTCATATAACCCTGAGGAAGGGGACAGGGGCCATTATAATGGAACTGAAGAGGTCACAGTGCTTTCCTAGAGCTAAAACAAGTGGAGGAGGAAGGGCAAGTGTGATTTGGAACCCTGTTCACTTACAACTCTGAGGCCTGCAGCAGGCCCAGGGGACTGGAGGAAGAGGAAGAGGGTGCCATAGAGGTATGCCCTACACGAGGTTCTCATCTCTTGACCCCTTCTCTTCCAGGTGGTAGAGGAGTCCTCCTTCCTGACCCTAGACATGCTGGAGTCCTGTTTCCCTTATGTCCTGCTTCGAAATGCCTATCGGGAGGTATCCCGGGCCTTCCACCTGAACAGAGTGCCAGCCAGTACTCACTGAAGGGCCTACCTCCACCGGTGCCGTACTGGAAGCTGTGGCCATTCTCTCAAGGGGTGGAGATGGGGAGGGGGACCTGCAGCCAGAGTGGATGAACAGGCATGTGGAGGAGCAGCGCAGGGCTGCGAAATCATAGAGAAGTGGGGTAGGATGGGGGGATGGAGGACAGTTTATGAAAAAAATTAGGGGAATGGGGCCATATGTGTGAATTTTTACAATGGAAAAAACCGACTGACATACAAATATGTTTTCTGTCTTCTGATGAGTAGAGCTTAAGCTCTGATTGGCATGGATATCTCTGACCTTCATCACTATTCTAGGATAATGCTGGCGGACAGAGATGATCAATCATCATATTAAACTATAATGAGTTTATAATCCTCCCACTGGAGCTGCTATTGTCTACTGCACATTCATTAGGACGATTATCTCCTCTCTTCCTCTTCCTTTTTCAAACGTGTTCAGCAAACATTCAGCCTGCTCCTACTGCAAAATTGTAGCTAAGGAACTCCTATTTTTCCTTTGTAGGGGTTCTTTTAGGAGGCATGGGTCTCTTCTTCTGCCTCCAGCTCTACTACATATAGGGGCAATGAGGAAGTGAGGAAGTGCTCTTGAGAGATTTTCACGGCCCCAAATATCTTCATGTGCCCTGCCACATCCTGTGTGTAACAAGTGAGTTCTCTTGTCTCTTTAGCTTTCATCCCTCCTGCTTTTTCTCTGATATTGCCACAACCCAGAGGAGAGGGTCAGTCTAAGTAATTCTAGGTCACATGACAACTAATGGAACCCGAGTCCTGTGGGTTTCCTTCCCAGACCATTTGGGGTACTCTTCCTTCTTTCTGGAATGACTACTTTCACCCAAATCCCCCTGTCATCCTGGGTACAGCTGTTGCTCCAGGCAGGGATTTCTCTTCTAGATCTTAAATTTCGTAGACTTCATTAGGTTATAGGGCCCTGAGAGTGGGTATACTTGAGGGAATACAAGCTGTTTCTACCTAACCCTTTTCTGCACTAACTAGAATTTCAAGCATCACAAAGCCCAGGGCATTGGAGAGAGCACTAAATTAGGTTTAGTGAACTCCACGGAAAGAAACAGTGGCCTCCATCCATCACTTCCGTGCATACACTGCCGGGAAGACTGGAGACACAGATCATATACATTACAGTTCAGAGTGGCTGGAATGGACACAATCAAGTAACCAGTTGATTAATCAGGGTTATGTCCATACTTCCACAATAAAAGGGAAGCTTATTGTTAGTTTTCACCAAAACCATCCAGCCTTCATCAAAGCTATTTGATAGCTGGTTTTGGATTTTGTGTGTGTGTTTGATCTTTATTTCTTGCGACCCAGGCTTAGTCAATACTTTTAAACCCGGCACTTATAATAAAAACAAGTTTTTCTTAGCAACAGTTGTCTGCTATTTAGGATAGAAACAACAGAGCATCCTGCTTCATGCACCAGCAAAATGTCCTTCCTTGCTATGGAAAGGACGTAATGTTCTAAGGAGTGATTCGAGGTCAGGCCTCCTGAGACAGGGCAAAGTTGATGAGGAAGAAAAGGCTCAGTGGAGTATCTGAGCAACTACTCTTAAGCACTTATATCTCTGCTGGGATCACTGTCTTGAGATGGAGACCACTGGTCCATCTATATGTGGAGCTGCTGAAGAGGAACCTCCCTGGGGACCGGAGACAGCTGCTGCAGGGGAGTAGGGGGGCAGGCATAACACCTTTTATTTCTGGGATTAAAATTTTTATGGAGAGAGTTAATCCAATAAATGAATGCAGAAGGATCTTGTGTATCTTTACCAGTTTCCCTCAATGGTAACATCTTGAAAGATGATAGTATACTATCTTAACCAGGAGATTGACATGGATATAATCTACTCATCAGATTTCCCAAGTTTTACTTCCACTTGTTTCTCTGGGTGTATATATTTAGTTCAGTATGGCTATATCACATGTAGGTGTGTGTGTCCACCACCTCAGTCAAGATACAGAACAGTGTCATCACCACAAGGATCCTTCTTGTGGCTCTTGATAACCACACCCACTTCCCTCCTGCAACCCTCTACCCCTTCCCTGACCCTGGAGACACAAATCTGTTCTCCTTTCCTAACATTTTGTCATTTGACATAATATCTTTTTATAAATATGCAATTACACATACATTTTTCTATCACTTACACTTCTTCAAACTGTTCCTGTATCCTTATGACATTTCTGTAAGGTAGCCAGGGAAGGCGTCTTTTTTCAGGCCAGTAAGCAGGTTCAGAAATGTTACATGACTTAAGGTCACATGTTTAGCATTACACCTAGAACTGGGACCCAAGTCACTCTTTTCTCTGGGAGCAGAATCCCTCTTCATCTCAGAGACCCTAGAATGAGAAAAATTGGGAGGTGAGGACCTGGTGGCCTTTATCACCTGCAGCAAAAGGTGAATGTCTGGACGTCACAGGGTCCATTAGCGTTTTAGACAGTTTGCTTTGTTGGCCAGGAGGGTCTCTGACACCTTACAGCCTAGGAAACAATCAACTATGAACTGCTTTCTGCTCTTAGATTCCCAGCTTGCTTGATTCAGGCCTAAAGGAACCGAGGAACTGAATATCACGGAGAATGCTGACCTTGATTGCTTTGTCTTGCAGGCAGAGCAGGCTGGCGCCTGAGCATTTTCATGAGTGCAGTATTTTCATTAAAATCTCCATTAACTTGTTTGCAGCGATGAGATGGAATTATCCCTTCTACCAGGCCTGGGGTGAGGTGTTGCAGAGATGCTTACATTCCTTCGGCAATGAAGACACTACAGTGTCTGGTCGGGCAGCCTCTGGGTGCCGTGGGGCTGGGGCCTGGACGAGTGGGCCTTCCCCTTTGGCGCTTTGCATGGTGGGAAGAGAACAATTGCGGTTTGAGGGAGGGAGGTCCTGGCCGGTTTCCTGCCCCTGCGCAGACCTGCGTCCACCTGTGGAGTGAAACTATATGGAAAACCGATGATGTGCAACTATGGAGACTGCTCTGGGCCTTTCCCCTTCTCTCTGTCTCTCGGTCTCTCTCTCCCTCTCTGTCAAAAACAATAAAAGTGATACATCTTAAAAAAAAAAAAAAAAAAAAAAG